>KV428035.1:0-188650 GCA_001632355.1 Sistotremastrum suecicum HHB10207 ss-3 | reverse complement strand
TTCGGATCGGAAACGGATGTCATCTTGTGCCAGAGGCTCCCACAGCTCGTCGCGTTGTCTTCGCGGTCATGTGCCCTCGCTTACGTGCCCTCTAATACATCGTGGTCTACGTACTCGGATTAATCGCGACTAAGCTGTGGGACCTCTGGGAAGGAGAATGGATGGCGGCGCTATACAGTAGCATAAATGGGGAACATAGCTCAATCACGAGCTTTTTCACTTTCAGTCTCAATATCTTAATTTTCGTCCCGAGCAGAATAGGAGAGCTCGAGAGTCACCCCTATTTATTCTCGACCATGAGTACTGTGTAGTATTAACATTGTCGGGAGTCGGCGAGAGGTAATAAGGCCAGAAACTCATTTGAAGAGCATCCGGGTGGATAATGGACATCATATATTGGTACAGGACACAGCATTGTTTCAGTGGCTTCCAAGTACCCATGTGCTTAGACTTTATCCTAGATTTTCTTGCCTCGGTTTGATCGATTGCGCTTGAGACACCGAACCGCACGAGAAAGTACAGAAGGAGGTTGTTCGCAAGTCTCTAGGTCCTTGTCTTCTGAGGCATCGTCGTCTTGAGAAGTGAGGCCTGCACAGGGAAGACACCCATGCGACTCAATTTCTCGTAAAAACTCGAGATGCATCGGACTCAGCACTGTGTATTCCGGGTATGTGACACTATCAAATATCGTCAGGCCACCATCAGACAAATAGATTGACCAACAAACGTGACACTGCTCTCCTCGGTCTTCCAACCACACAGCCTTTGAGTCGGATCAAGCAAGGGGTCAGGATATAACGACCAAAAACCAGGTGAGTCGTGCAATGAGCCGTCCTGTTTCACGGGGTGACGGAAGTAATACATCACACTGGGTATATGGTCGGTTGCTTTGTTCGAACAAAGATCGAGAGGTTCTAGCTTGATGGTAGAATAATCAATGCGGCGAAGGCGGCACACTTGAGAAGCTTTGAGTTAAAAGAGCTTTACTGATCAACGCAATACAAACCAAATCGAAGTTGACAGACGTCAATCTCCTCCCGTTTTGCGACGTACATCGCTGACGCGACAAAGGCAGCGTCGAGATCCTTGCTTGATGAGTGACTTGCTATTGAACCCACGGTCAATGTCGCGTTGGAAGGAAATTCTAAGCGCCATCTGTGGGTAAATCAAGTCAATCATCAGTAAATTGTACGATGCGCATGGCGTAGGTCATGACAGACCTCCAGAAACCGTCAATGAATTCGCCTTGTATCATTTTCTCCAAGGTTTCATGGACCGGTATGAGATATCCGCTCTGCCACCACTCTCCCACTGATGGCAGACGATGTGCGAATCGCGCTTGATGCCAAACATATGGTTCGCCATTTATCCCTGGCCCGGCCTCAACCCACCCGATATCGCCGACAGAGAAGTTCACACTATTTTCCAAGTATTCCTCGAAGAACCTTATTGGGGTCCAGTTCAAAAACTCTCTCAAAAGGAGTTTCGTCTTGGCAATCGTTCGATCGACCCTCCATTCTTGGACTCTTGAAAATCCCGGTCGGAGCCATTTCAGTATCTCCTTGAACCCTTTGTAGCTAAATTGGTAATCATCTTTACGAGTTGAGCAGATATAGGCAGCAGAAAAAAGGATAACTTACTAGTGCCTTCATTCATCTAGGTGGCCGTTAGCTCCGATGACTCCTTCTACCGGGATGTAACTCACAGTACGGCTCGCAGAATACAACCGGTGAGATGAAGCGTCTAAGTCACTGTCGATGTATCCTGAGCCTCCAATGCGAATATGATTGTCCTGCTTTGTTAAGACGAGGTCAGTCACCTGTTTTATTTGTCAGAGAACACGTTTTCTGAATGTTTCGACGCCTTACACCTCCTCTCCATGAAGCGCCATGATCGTGAAGAAATTCATATGCATTCTGAGAGCAAGTCAGCAGGCTTTATTATTAGAAAGCAATGGCTTACCGCAAGCTCGCTGGTCTGGGTAGGCGGATATGAGTAGTTTTAAACCGAAAGTCTAATAATGAAGCATACCAATCGGAGCCATTCATAGAAATAATCACCCTGTGAGAGGCTGCGTAGATAGTCAAATGCTGGGATAACACCTAGAGGATCACTCAGAGAAAATCCGATCAAAAAAATCAATGAGGGCAACCTGCGTCTAGTACGATCATCTTCGTTCGAGAAGTCACAACTGAATATCCGATCAATCGGGCGATATTAGGATGTCTATGAATGGATGTGAAAAGGTCCTCATACGATGAACACCGATAAGTCACTCACAGAATCTCGCGGCGCAACATTACCTCCCTCTCAAACTCGCCTTGACTTCGATCTTCCAACATTTCGTATTTCCGTATGAGAACTCTTCTCACTTTTTCCCCTGGTGATTCCAAGTGACCGTTATAGAGCCTGAGAATATATCCTGTATGTGATGATCGAGAGATTTCTTGTCCAGTGAGATGAATATGTCGGCAGGCGATGCGGATGATCTAAGGTTTTATCTCACGTCGAGGTTGTTTCTGACATGCCAAGGAAATTACTTACCTCCTCTGAATCACTCTGATAAAAGGGAGATTGGACAGAATCACAATCACAGGTAGGACTGCGGGTGGAGCTCTGGTAACTCAAAAGGCGAAGAGTCGTGAGGGCCGAGCGAAACTAAGATTTAGGAAGTTAGCCTAGATGTGATCAGGAAATTTAGATGGAACTTTCTGACCATGAAGTTTCGGTAAGCTTCGTCGATTTTCATTAAACAGCTTTGAGTCTTCTCAGATACCGAAACCGTAGACAAGCAACCTTTCTTGACGCCTATCTTTCCGAGAACTTCGACGGTTTTCGCAACATCTTCAAGGACTCTGATACACCGAGATTAATTTCAAGCTAGTGCTCGCGCCAATATAAGCCTGAACATACGTGCAATAGTCTCGGAGCCGCTCCTCAACGCTCTCAGGTAAAACAGTGTCATGAGCCAGCTCTTCTTCGATGATGAGGATCTGCCCGGCAACACGTGTCAGAATCTCCAAACATTGTTCCTTGTTGACTCTCGCGGCCTAACAGCATGATCAATCGTTGCTGTGCAAATGCTCGTCCAATGAGCGGGATGAGCGAGTCAAAAAGACGTACCTCGACGGATCTCACTAAGACGAGGCTGACTCCGGCAACTGCCCGGATTACAGAGCCTCCAGGTATCGCCTCCCCCAAGCTTTGAGCAACTTGGAGGAATTTACCTAGGCGATCTAAATTTACTGCAGACATACAGAACACTCTATGGATGAAGCCGGCATTTATAGACAACGTTCTGCTACTGACTTCTACGGAATACATATTCGTCGAACTCAACCATGAAGGCATCATAGCTCGTCTTCGTCCAAGAGATCATAAAATTAACATCAAAACAGGCTCTTCTTGTCACCTCATCAGGTTTCATATCGAGTGATTCAACTTTGAAGAGAAAATTTTAGGTAGGCCAGTGTAGACTCTGCGGAGGTATTAGTCGACGATTGGCCAGAGACATGAACTGGATGCATAGCTTACGTGACGGCGTGGTAGAAAATGATCTGCGATGGGCCGTTCCGTTCTCACACGGTGGTGGCATCGACTCACACCCACCTTCGAATGCATTTTAGCGCCGAGGTTAAACCACCAGCACTTCTGCAAAAATGCTCTCTAGATTCTTCCGACGAATCTCCAGGTCTGCCTTGTTCACCAACACGGTATAGTCAACTTAATTTCACCCAGTTGTCCCATTGCGAGCGCCTGCGATAGGTGTCTAAATCACCGAATGCACGTGAAAGCTGATCTGATATGATAAGAGAGCGAAGATCAGCGAACGATGGTGGTGTGGATTCTCTAGGTTCATTTCGGGGACGTCCGAGCAGTGAAGGGGCTCACTGTTGTTTCGACTTTAGAGGTACAATCAACTATTAGCACAATATCGCTAGCCTCAGTGCATAGGATCATGTTGACCGAAAGAAGCGTTCACGTTTTTGGATTGAAGCGCTCGGGATCGAGGAACCTGATAAGATCGTGGAGCCAGCGGAGCACTACGAAGGTTCCTTTACATCAGACATGATCCGCCCCATCAGTGCCAGATGAAACTAGGTTTGTCGACAGAGGGTGCGGAGATTGTCCCAGGGCCGCTCAGTGGAAGTTCGAGAAGATTGCAATCCAGACAGACACAGCTAGATGACTTTAAGAAGGAAGCTAGCAGCGGATACATCATATACGATAGTCGGATAGGCATCGAGAGCCTAGGTCAAACTTAATAAGAGTCAGCCTGTTTCCATCGACGAGGCCACGTAGGTTGCATTTTTGATGGTTGAAGTCTTGGGCTACCCGGATGGAGCACTATAATGAAGAGCAGCAACGATGTTAACGGACGTTACAATCATGTAGAATTCCAGAGAAGGAAAGAAATGTCATGCCGATGTGTCCTTCAAGGTACACGTCAGCAAATTCAAGAACGAAAGGCGAAAAGAAAAATACCTGTGGCTCTGAGGCAGCTGCGGTCATTAAACCAAAGTTACCCAGCTCCTTCCATATCTCCGCATAGATGTTGCTATGGATGCAGCAGGCTTTCAACTCGTTTCGAGAAACAGGTAAAAGGCGAGAGCGGCCGAATCGATTGCTGGAAGATTCTCCACATGCATGAGTGAGATTTTCTTCACGATCAAACAACATCCTCAATGATGGCGATGATTTTCCAGGGGAATAAATAAGGACAGAGGCCCCTGCAACGAGACTCAGGCTCTCCAGGGCCCGGGGATGGCATAACACCTGCTACATGTACTAAGTCGTAGTTCGGTCCTAGAGAAACAGCGCATCTCACTCTGCATCTGCACTAATTTCTGATCATAGTCAAATCAATAACACTGCAGTCGATCAGCACGGTCAATGCACGCGTTGAGAATAGTCAGAGGAAACGTAGTATTTGGGCTTGTTTGTCTATGGTTCTCTTTGGCGCAGAACACTGACCAGACCACCGAACCTCTCAAGATTTCAGATCTCATCTACTACTGCTTTCATAATACATACTCTGAACTCAAACAATGGCTCGTTCAATTTTATGTCTACGGCCGTCTCTATCTTCGGGTTGTCCGCTGGGCCCATGAATTGTCAACGCCTGTCTTGTCGTCAATGTCCTATCGAAGATATACTCGAATATTCAGAGATCGCATGTGATCTATGCATCCGGACATATACAGTGAGCATGGTTTGTAGATCGTCAGTAATGGGCTGACAGAATTTCGTTTGGTATCCTATCAATGTTCCAGAGATCTGACGGATCAACCAAACGGCGGCACGACGTGAAGATGTAAGTTCATCCGGATTGAATCGTCGTTGTCATTGCTGATGAAATCGATTCGAAATTACAGGGAATATAGGTGCGTTTTGGAAATTGGCGACTCGGCTTCAAAGATTCAACGGGGGTCAGTGGGAAGAAACGTCAGTTATAGAAGGCAGACATACCGATTGGCGATTATCCCATCACTGACTATTTCTTCCTTCAGAATGGTCCGACCGACGAAAAGCCCTCCCTATTGCTGCTATACTCTCTTTGAGCCTCAGCTTCGAGAAGGCCGACCGCTTTCGGGTCTTTGACAAGAGATACAATGTCTTCGTCATCCTCGGAATCACCCCAACGACTCCCGGTCGGAGATGCGAGTTCCGGTTTCCTGATTTGCTGTGTTGTGATATGCTGCACATTTTCGTGAATCCCACTCGCTCCCTCTTCGACATGTGTAGTACGGTATGGACCATTGTTGGCGGCTCCCAAATCGGGGACGTGATCTTCAAGATCGTGGTGTTGAGCTGGATTAATGTTACCAGGAGCGACAGCATGAATCAGAGATAGTGGGGGAATAGATTGCAACAAGGGCGGCTGTGCTTCGTCAACTTGAGCAACATCGCCCTCCTGGGAAGTCTTGGTCTTTCCCGAGGTTAAATACTTCAGGTTGGTCAGTGCATACTTCTACAATGAGAACGACGAAATGGATACGAAGGTCTGCGATTCCAATTTTGACGGTTTTTTGAGACTCGTTAGAAGCCGCAACAGTCTGGGCTCTGTGCTGTCCGGAAGTGATCCTTGTTCGCATTCGGGACCTTGTAGTAGTATGTCGGCGAAGTTGAGATCCTCTGACTGAGGATCCTGATTCGCTGTGATAGGCCGTCCTGCACCATTGTCTGCCAGCGTCACTGTCGATCTGTTATTTGTGAAGATCGACCTGGAAGGCAGTGTCAAGGCACGCCTTTGAGGCTTCATAGATAGAGACATAAGATGAGATTGTAGTGGACAGGACGGGCGACATTATTTGATGGGGTGGTTGAATGGAAGAGTGGAGAAAGAAAAAGACTGCGAGGTGACATGGAACGTGAAGAGTGGTTGTGAGTGGTGGAGGCGCTGGATCAATCAATCAGGTTTAATCAAGGATAAGCGCTAAACGCGACGACCGCTCCCGGCCAGGGCGAGTTGCCGCTCCGGAAGCCACAGAATAAATGGGGAAAAGCAGGGAAAGGCACGAGCAGAGTTGGTACAAACTGCGAAGGGACTTTATGGGACTCTTTGGAGAATAATTGAGTAGAATGTGGAAGTTAGGACAGCGCGAAGACATCAAGCTTGAGGTTATGGTTATGGTGAAGATATACTGCTTCATCTCTATAAAGTAGGAGCTATTACAGGATTACTAAATACAACACTAGTACAAAACTCGCAACTGTAACAATGCGAGCAATGCGACAAATAGACCGATGGGTAAGATATAGGGACCAGATAATATCACCGTATTTTATCTCGATGAGAATCGAGTGATTATAGTGCTAGTTATTTATTGACCGACGGGGCCGGCGGGGAGGAGTTCGGGGCATCCGAAGGGAGTGGCGACGATGCTCAAGAGGGTCTGGATGTTCTTCTTGAAAGTGGGCTGAGTGATGTTGTTGAGAGTGTGGGGCAAGTTGTTGAGGACGAAGTCGGAGTAAGCAGCGTTGCACTGGCGGAGAAATTGATATTAGCGGGGGATTTTAGTAGTGAAAAAATACATACGCTGTTGTCAGGGGGGTCGAGGACGTAGACTCCGTTGACGTTGGCACCGGGTTGGATGGTGTGAGGTGCGAGGATCTCAGCGGCGGTGTCGACGATGAAGTCGAAGGTACCGGGGGAAGAGCGGCGGAACCAGTTGGGAGCGAAGGTTTGGTTCTGGAAGATGGAGGTCAGAGCTTGCTTGCTCAAGAGACCATCAGTTCCTAGAAATTGCTTGAGCATAAGAGTCAGAGGAAAAGTCGTGGGGCTCACCGTTAGCAAAGAACGTGAGGATGAATGCGGCTTCGTTGTAGCTGGAGGCAATTCGGCTAGAGTGGAAGGAGACGGTCTTATCGGCGGCCTGAGATTCCTGGAAGCGCTGGAACTTGAACTCTTGCATGACCTTCATGTTGACAATGGACTTGGGGCCGTGGAGCGCGTTGTCGTCTCCGAATTCCTCAATCGCAGAGAGGAACTAAATGTTCAACAGTCAAGCAATGTATGAGGAGAATACAAATGGTCAATTACCTCGTCGAAGAGACTGATTTGGAAGTGGACGTCGTCACCGATGTTGAAGTCCTGGCGGGTCATGGAGACATCACCCTCGAAGCGGTCGTGCTTTGCGATACCACCGGGAGGAGCGGGACCATCGACGGCACCGGGAACGACAGGGATTTGAGGGGAGACGGAGCCAATAGAAAGCTTGTTCAAGAAAGCATTGCCACGGGCCATCTGGATGCACGATCAGAATCGCTCAGCCTAGACGAGGGAATGACCATACCATGGAGAAACCGGCCAAGAAACCTGCGAGATCACGGTCCATGTTGAAGCCTTCACGAGTTCCGGCGAGGATTTCTTCGAAAGACGCGATACCACTGAGAGATGAAGTTAAGTATCGGACAAGTTCTGCTCAAAAGTTGGGGCACTTACTTGCGGGGGATATATCCGTGGTTGGCAAGGGTGTTCAAGGCAGCTGAAGCAATATGTTATTTTGCTGAACAAGGATTTCCATGCACCGGAAGACTTACGACAAGGACCACGCTGGTCGTTGGGTCCAGGAGCGATGAAAGGATGAGCGGCATCTGAAGGCCTTTCAGAACAGTGTAATTTATTTTTCACAGACGGTACTCACCAGGAACCTTCTTGATACCAACATCTGTGGATCGAGGAGGGAGAGTGATGATCACACCACCGTCCGAGGTAGTCGCTGCACCGAGAACAACGCTGCTGGAGAGCGTAGCGGCGATGAAGGCAAATGCTTTAAGAGTTCCGAACATTTCTTAGAGGTGAGGATGAGGAGGAGTAGTCGAGGATGACTTGTCGGAGGAGACTGGTCGATGGAGAATATCCGCCTTCACTGACGGTCTTTTATACGAATGATACCCTCTCACAATTCCAATACTTCATCGACGAATATACCCCAAAGCAGCGCATGCCATGCTATACATTTCGTCGATGTCACTCTGGAATGTTGTCTTAGTCAACGTGAGACGGTTCTGAGAATAGACTGTGTGTTACATCATGATCAGCGAGGAAGGACGCAGGAATACGACGAGGGACGCAGGAGAAGTCAGCTTCGCGTTCGTAGCCATGCACGCTTGAACAACTCATTTAACCTCATTTGACCTGAGATATGCGAAACAGCCGTCGTCTAGTTGTCCAGAAGGTGACCCACGACTATGGAGGTGCGTCGAGTTTAGCTGGTGCATGGAAACAAGCAATGAAATGAACTTCTGCAAGTCTGTAGTTAATTTGACGAGAATATAATGAATTGCAGCCAAGCCCGTAGTCGGTTGAGGCGATCGACATCATCCCTGAATGAGCCTTTCGGCACCTGCTGTGCTCGGAATCAAATTTGCTTGCCCTGAATGTCTAAACAACTCGATATGATTGGACACGTAGCCTAAGTCAAAACGCATGGAATTCTCTTACCACAGCACCCTCCCGGTCTGGACGTGTCTAGTTCTGATCATGTTTCAGAGTTGACGCACATGGAGGGAGTACGATGACTGGACGAAACATCAAACGTGTGTTGTTATTGCGGAGAGAGTTGGACAGCATGAGAGAGGAAGAGCGTGGGAAAGCGGCAAGTTGGTGGGTGCCTGATTGTCATGGGAAACGCTGACGCCTATTTTCGGCGCTGCTTCCTTTTGGAGGCGGATTATCTGAGAATATTTGTCGGACAAACGAATGCTATGTAGTCTGGGGTCGTAGAGCTCCTGAAACATTGATGATACCGAGCCACGAGATAATTCAGTGTACTCCTCTAATTTTCTCCTCAAAATACGATCAAGTTCTGGCAGTCTGGCAGTCTGACACTGACACATCGACCGCCTGAATGGCTGACAAGATGACACCGAGTCGGCTCGTTTGCCTTCCCATGAACGAAAAGACCCAGCCAATTCTTATTCAAAGACTGCCGGCAACCGCGTATGGATAAATGGCTCTCCTCCGAGAACATAGTTGGTACAGGTACTGAGATCGGAGATCCGGCATGAGATCGATTTGGTCACCGAAGTCCGGAACTTTAACATGACCAGGGGTAAGAAGCGATAGAGAGATTAGGGAGCCAGTCTGATCACTTAGCGACGACTAAGCTTCTTCACATGCACATGCACATTCATGAACCACACGAGAGCCACATATGACTAATTCTTTCAGGGGCAGAATGTCGTCTCAGGCGTACGGCTGAGATGCTGTGGGATTTTGTTGGTCCCCGGAGGGCGTTCGTGCGGAGGATGGGGTGGTACATGTAGTAGACTAAGCAGAGTGGCAGCGACTGAGGTCGGATTCGCCTCTTGAAGATGGATAATCGACCTATCACAACGTCCCAGTTGATTTATCTGAGTGATGTGACGCGCACCCCACCGTCGAGTCCAGCGCGGATTTTGTCTGGCTCTCACGGACACGGGTAGTCCCTTAGGCTTTAGCTAGTCCGAGGAGTTTAAAAGTCACCGACCACTATAGGTCATTCAATCGACGAATATGTCCAAGCAATACATTCGCAGAGACCACTACGTACCTCGAGGTTGATTTGGATTCTCTGACTATTGCAGCTGCTCGGTTTCTGTCGAGCAATCCAGTCACGGATTTATCACCGTGGAGCGAGGAGACCGCGGGAGACGTATCAATATTTGTAAGTCGATACCAGTGAATGCACCTTAGAAGCGCAGGGCAAGCTGTCACTCGATGAATCAACCACCGATGGACGCTCTTCAAAGTGTCTCGGTAAAATTTCCTCTTCGTTGGAGACGAACTTGATAGGAGACCATGACACGGACGGGCCACAATGAAGTTTAACTTTCAACCAGGAAAGTCGAAACGGCCTAGAATCCACAGAAGGGACCTGGATTGTTGATTATATTCGTTGAGGTGCTCCAGCAGTCGACTTCCGCGAACAATCGGGGACACAGGTACGTAGGTGGAACGCGGTTTTCTTGCTCGAGATCATGCGCAGAGAACGTCGCGATGATTCAGTTCCTCGCGGAGTTCGCGCAAGCGTCGTACTTAAGGCAGCTAACGAATACTGTTCTCGACGAATGTGTGTTAGTCCACATAATGCTCTCTCAATGAAGTATAATATCACGCACCTTTGATGTACGATCCTGTTGACGAATACCTCGGACTCTGCAGTATCACTTCCCTTGCTTTCAACTATGCTATCCAGCCTCATATTCCTTGCTACGGAGCCCAAGCATCATGGTCGAATGAAAACCATCGGTAACGAGTTGGACTAGGTTGCAGGTAGGTTGAGACGTATCCTGGCAGGCTTCGTCGATGGGACTGGCCTCCTCGAATTGAAGCTTTGGATTCGAGTGGAGAAAAGATAACGGAAAAGACATAGGCGGCCTTCATCAAGGCCGAATCGACTGGGTCAATGGGCTAATTATCGCAAATGTGAGCAACCGATTGAATATATAACGCACTGGAAATGATCGTCGACTCGAATGTATCACTCTGATTTCAGCGATTCAGGAATGTAATTGGGCCTGGTAGCGGCTCGGATGCCGTTTGGAGACACGAGGTTAAACGGACAAATTTCGACGAAGTAGACTTCGCAGGGGGACCATGACTGAGGCCTAGTGAGGTTAGTGGTGTGCCACATGCATATTTGAGATATCAATCTTTCAGAATCAGAGACACTGCAGCGATAGCAATATCAGCAGGATGGCCAACGTCGGAAGTTCGGATATCGGAGCATTTTTTTAATGATCGCATGAAACTCTGGCTAATTCGAATAAGTATTACCGTGCTAGAGATATTGCCGAGCGATTCGAGATCGAGATCAAGGAAGGCTTCCAGATCAACCTCCTAAGTCCTGCTATTCTTCATCTTCGTGCATTGATCCAAACGTTCCGAAGGTTCAGTGGATGATATAAAATGCCGGAATTCGTGTTTATAATCCATTGTAATGATAAGTTATCGTGAGTGTCATCAGAATACAAATGCGAAGCCTCTAAAGGGCCTGAATGCCATACTGAACGTATGTCTAGAAAATGGATCAAAGAAATCGCTCGCAGACGACAATGGCCGCAACGATCGGGAATGAGATTAGTGGAGTAATCAGATAAAATCCCTGTTCATCAACACAGAATGAGCTTCCGATCCTACGTGAGGAAGAAGGTATGACATACAGCTAATAGTCTAGCAACGCTGTGTTGCGCTTTTTCGCTCAGCCCGCTTAGATCTACAAGCGCGGCAATTCTACTGGCGGGAGGACCGGTGGCGACAATCGCGATGGCGAACCAAAGTGTTGGGTCTTGACCGAGAAGAGAGGTGCGAGATAGAAGGATGTATACGGCGGACGTAGCGAGGGTCGGCATGAGAAGAAATCGGAGAAAGACTAGCCAGAGGAAAGGCACGAGTGTCAGCTTGGAGTTTTGGGGAATGTCGAATGAATGTTCAGAGTCAGGGATAGCTGTCTTCTCTGAAGGTGTGGCCATCATGCCTTCATACAATTTAGAGCCGACGACGAACAACTGAACTCTAAAGTACCGGTCAGTGGTGCAAATTACAGAAAGAAAGACGGCCGTACGTAGAGAATACCCCGCCGACGTTTTCCATGCTCTTCGTCAACCATGCATTAAATATTCCTCCACGCTCAGGAGTCTCAAAGAATATTCTCCGAAGAATTTCCGTTCGTCCAACAGAGATAGCCAAAACGACAGCGACGAGCGGTGGATTAAGCAGACATTCCAACAAATGAAAAGACGCTCGAAAGCGTGAGAAATTCGACTGAATAGAATTCGATGATGAAATCGGATGCCGAGCCAAAAGAGGCTGCCGTTCGTCTGATGAGTCGGCAAGAGAGAACCGCGTCGCGTCATCGGTGCGTGCTCGTGCGTCGCGCAACGATTCCTCATCGAGCGTCATACTAGTCGACTTCGGGGAATGACTCAATCGTAGAAGGCGTGGTCCTATCGTGAACGTCAAGGCATTTGATACCATCGCGTTCATCAGGAGATAGTTCCTGAGACGCTGGAGATTCTGGGATTGAGATGAATCCGACCCTACGATGCGATCAAGAGCACCAGTTGATGCAAGGGCTTGGATGAGGAGGAGAGGGAGAGATGTTGCGTTGTTGAAGGCAGCTGCTGGGAGACACCATGTGGGGAAATGGAGGTAGCGAACGAGGGGGTACGTGAGGGACAGACATAGCGTCGGATAGGTTAATGACCAGACTGCGACGACAGTCGTCAGTCTCAGTGTAGACAAGAAGAGAAGCACTCACTTAGGAGCGGCCATATCTTATTGAAATCTGAGTCCGAGCTTCCCAATTCACTCCCAAGACTCGTAAAGAGCAGTGCAGGAAGAAATAATTGGATACATAGTCGAGCGACCTGTGATGACGCTGCCGGAGATAATAGCTTATATTTCGCAGCAACCAATCCATAAGAAAGAGTGAGAAGGACTGAGAGCGACGACTGAAATGAGGATAGGAGGGTTATCCCGAGCGATGTCGACATCGTGGTACCGAAAGAGGAGACCAGGGCGATCTTGCATCATATAAGCCGATTCTTTCAGTGGCATATTTAGTCCTGTTTGCTGCTTATCAGTCAGGCTATACATACATGGTGCAAGAGGCACCACGTACCTCTTCTATACCGTCCCGGAACGACATCGCCCGTCAGCGCTCTTCCATCCGACCCGGGCTCATCTCAGCTCTGACCAGTACTAGTGCTAGTCGGGTTTTTTCACTCAAAGCCAGTCTTCAGCGCCCCAAGAATTGAAGTTGCAAGTACCTCCGGTTGAACATCCATGATCAGGAGCTCTAGGGTCGACCGTGGCATTCAGCTGCTCCAAGTTAGGGTGGCTGGTTCGAGATCAGGAGCTGCACGCCCACCTTCGGTGTTCCTCATATTGATTAGGTTAAGCCAGCAATGAAAGTAGCATAATTGGTGCTAGCAGCACTGCCAGATCTGCAGAATGCGACCGAGCTTGCGAGCGTCCACACGAAGTGGAATAGGCGCCCGCCGTGTTGTCCCATTATATTGCCACTACTAGAATCGCTGGTGCTCTTGACTCAGAAGAGAACAGATATATTATCTTGATATGGACTGAAGAAATCACACGCCTGAGATTTAGGTATCTCTACTGAAATTCATTTTAAGCAGGTTTTTAAAGCCCCTTGCAAAGCCATAGATCGCTATAGACTGGGACGAGCCAAGCTAGACGATCATAATATTAGCTTTTGAATGAAGCGCAGAATCATTGATACAAGTCCTGGAGGAGAGACAGTCACTCCGCGATTGAATAAAGGTAATTATGGATCAGCTTGTCTCTGAAACGAAGGAAAAGAAATCATGGAGAGGCGTTTCTCTCTAGACCCGGAATTTCCTTGATCCGCCTAGAATAATATATTATAGACAAAGAATCAGTACAGAACTGTGAAGTCAGAAGTTGTCCGTGTGACATTGGTCTCAAACCTGAAAACTACAAGCCACGTTTGACGAGCCGCAAAGGAACCTCATCCAACGTCAACGTTGTCAACAAAGTTGGCGTAAGATATTTGGTCTTCCACTCTTCCTTCGTCTGCCCATCCTCGAGAACAACCTCAACTTTCCATTCGCGCAATAACAACGTCAAATAGCAAGTGGCCTCCGTAGTAGCGAATTTCATCCCCAGACAAGTGCGAGGGCCAGCACCGAAATTTGTGAGACGGTCGACGTTGGTGTCGTACCACCGGCTGGGTTGAAATTTGCCTGGGTTGGAATAGATACGTTCGTTGTAGGCTGTTGATAACGGACTCAGAGGTTAGTGATTGCGAAGGATGAGAGTGAGGCGAACTTACACATTCCGACGAAGTCGTTCATGATGGTTGTACCCTTCTTGATTGTGACAGTCTCCATCTCTCCGGGGCGTTTCAAGCTTGGAACACTAAGTCGTGTGTCTTCGCTGGCTTCGCGGATAGTAAGGTATGCAGCAGCTACGTCAAGATGAGCATCTTGGCTGTCGACGAAGACAAAAGGAGGGAGACGTACGATACATCCGCAAACCTTCGTAGAAGCAGGCGAGAACGACGTTTAGAGAGTCATAGTCATCAAAAGTCTTGAATGCTAAGCATTAGAATAGAGAGGAGGGGATCTAGTTGGCGACGCACAGGGAGACGGTCATCGGGAAGGGTTTTCCTGATGTGTTGATAGGCTATCTCTTGCTCCTCCTCATTCAACGCCAACAGGGCAAGGGTAGCAGATAGAGTGTACGCCGTAGTCTCTGTACCAGAACCGTCATTCGCGTCCTAATAATTGAATTGATACAACTCACCATGTCCTGCGAATAGAAGAATGAATGCGTTCCCAATGATCTCCTGATCATTCAGCGATAGTTTTTCGCCTTCTCTAATCTGAGCGGCTACAAGTCGACCGAATACGTCTCTGATCTGATGATCGAGATCTTCATTCAGAGACATGCTCTTTCTAATTTCGTCCGCCCGAGTGTCGATCATGTTACGTAAGAGAACTTCTATGGTCTTGTAGGCAGTGTCGATCGCACGCAATCTGAAATAAACATTTCAGAATTGTGGCGAGGATGGGCTTGAATCAAAGGCTTACCCTTTCGTTGGGAACACGGTGTAGATCCACCAGGGCAGAACAAATCGGGGCAGAATGTTCATGGAGACTTGAGTGATGATCTCCTCTTTCGACATCTTCCCTTGGGCGTCATAACGAGGTTCTGACCAATCCAAGGGAAGTCCGAACCCGACGGATGCGATGATCAAAAGTGCGAACTGTGTTCAACTATGAGTATCACGAGACGTTCGAGAGACACACGAGAAGGATGAACCTTTCGAGAGTATACGCAAATGTCAGGGATCAAGGCATCCTTCTCCGTTGCCCATCCCTCGTGTTTGATCATTTCGTTGAATATCCTTGAAGATTCTTCCCAAACAGAGCGATACCTGAAGACTATCAACACGGTGCACTTTGACATAGAAAAACAACGCACGAGTTCCCATTGAAAGCAGGCGTGGTGATTCTGCGCTGACGCTTCCAGTCTTCTCCCTCAGATGCCACGACGTTCGGCCCCATTATCCTATCAAACGTTCAATAACTCAAGGCATCGAAGGAGCTGAAGACGCACTTCATAGACCCCTGTCCCATTTCAGATTTATGAAACGCAGAGTTAATTCCTTTGATTTGACGGAGAACTTCCGGGGAAGCATGGTATACATTGGCATTACCCCAAAGTAGGGGGAATATCGCGATGACTTCTGACTGATATTGAGTGTATACTGGACAGGATGTTCAATCATAGAAAGAGGAAGCAAGAGTCGGCGACGTACAATATTCCTTCCGTTTCCAGGTGAACGATAGGCCAAGGTTCCATGAACCACTGGGAGCGAGAGCGCCGAATGCAGTCGTTGCCTCGCACAGAGTGTAGAAACCAGGCAAATGGCCTAATCTCTGTAAAACATTAACTTCATCAGAGTTTTGACAATGTAGCACGGCATAGAACTCACCTTATACCCATCCCAGATCTTGAAAGCGCGCCATAGAATAAACGAAGTGAAAGCAGCAGCGACCGCTGACAGCACAAGAAAAAATGACATCGCCGTGTGGCCCAAGAAAAGAAATGAGTCGATTTTGGTCGACTGGGTATCCTGAAGTGGCTGGCAACTGGAAAGCTGCTGCGTTGATGCGCCATCATGCGCGGCATGCCCGTTGCTTGCCCGTGGAAAGTAAATGGGCGGCAAGGGACCAAGGGTGCATTACGTAATAAAACTCCCGGTCGAGTCTGGCGCCAATCAACCCCGAGCAGCCCGAGACGACGCCTGAAAGCGACCAACGTGCATCCAACTTGATTCCAAGACGCTTTCACTGACTCTCTTGGTCTGATATCAATGCCAAAGATATGGAGACGCAAACCACGATCTATCAAGCGCAATGGACCGACGTACTCTGCGTTTCCTGAGTTCGCAGACTTTCCCATGGACATTCAGAGGATGATCGTGGAAGTCGC
Source organism: Sistotremastrum suecicum HHB10207 ss-3 (assembly GCA_001632355.1). Taxonomy (NCBI): domain Eukaryota; kingdom Fungi; phylum Basidiomycota; class Agaricomycetes; order Sistotremastrales; family Sistotremastraceae; genus Sistotremastrum; species Sistotremastrum suecicum. The sequence continues at coordinate 172,176 of KV428035.1, read as the reverse complement.
AGCGTCGCAAAGCAAAGCTGAAGCGTTGAAACTGCTTCTAGTTTCAAGTTCATTTCGACAATGGTGAGTAGTATACGATCAAGTTTCAAGTTCACGGTTCACTGTGCATTTGATGGCTTTTGCTTGAGCAGGACTCGCCCCATGATATACCGCTGTATCGCACTGGAAACGCCGACGAAACTATGGGATCTGTCGACTGATGCAGATCCAGAAGGGTACCAGTACATTGTGAGACTGCTCGTACGGTCGAACCCGCTCCTGGATGCAAATTTGCTCGAGAAATGCCATAACCTGAAGTATCTCGGGATCATAGATACCCAACCTGACCCCCGCTGGGCCCCGGCCGAGATCCCATTCCCTAAGGACTCAAACGCTTCAGTTTGGGCCCGCCAGTCCTCTATTTCTCCAACACACATCACCATCTTCAGGGCCAATCAACTCGGCTTTGATGAGATAGACACTTATTGGCACCCTCTGTCCATCTTTCGCAACTGCACACATCTCGAACTCAACCTCTCTTTCCGTACATGCATATGGGTCGGTTCAACCCTCGATTTCCCTTTTCATAGGTTGACTCGACTGACTCATTTTGCCATATCCTTTGGCGTCGCATTGCCTGACGCCGAGAGCGTCGAGATGCTTGTGCGCAAAGCGTTGGCTGATGCCCACAACCTTAGAGTCGTCGTCTTGCTCTTTGTCAAAGAAGACATCAGCACTATGTGGTCACTTGATGAAGCAGCTTTGCGTGCTATCTCCGGAGACAAGGTCGTGAAGTTGAAATCCAAACATTCCTCCCGCGAAAGGGAATGGCTTCGAGCTATGTCGGCAGATCATAGGGGGACTATGTGGCAACAGGCAGAAAGGGAACTTGAAGCTAGAAGAAGGACTCCATCTTGAGGCAAAGATGAGCGTCCTGCTAAAAGCCCTTTCGCCCTTTCGAGATTTGCATCCAGGAAGTCAACTCTTCGATGTCGGTTTATTCCTGGCACAATCAGCACGACCTTTTCGCTTTATACAAGGACGGAACTCTGTGCGTGCGATGGCGAAGAATATACTGTCTACGTTCGCAGAAATTTTGCTATAGCAATTTTATTATGAACTTTCCGTAGCTTTTGTCAGCTGCCATTCAGCGGGACCTAGTCCTCATAGCCACCAAGTAAAGATATTCTTTTACTGTAATATTCTGGATGAGTTCAGCATTTCGAAACAGATCAAGTGTTTGACACGTGTTATCGAAACCCGTTTACAGGTTGTACGCTCACTGTGCGCTAACAGTGCATGGACCACAACGGCAACGACACGCCTGTTAAGCACGTATTTGTCTACTAGTCTTGACCTTTTTCATCAGCTGTGTTTGCTTATGTGACCCTCTGCCCGTCATCGTCAGGAAACCACGGCCTCAGAGGGTGATATGAGCCCCAATTCGATAAGCCACCCATCATCGATCCATTCAAGCAACCACCATGTCTTTGACCCCTCCGCCTTCTGAGATCAAGCCCTCTTCTATATTCGACTTTGCTGATGCAGACCTGATCATTCGAACTGCGGACCAGGTCGACTTTCGAGTCCACCGACTGCTCATGCGACTCGCCTCCCCGGTCTTTAAAGACATGTTCGATGTAGCTGCTGGCGGGTCGACAGCAGCAGGATCATCAGATGGTCTGTCATCTCCACCGCTCGTCCCCGTTGCTGAAGATAGCGACGTTTTCGAACCTCTGCTGCGCTACATATATCCCATATCCAAAGCCCCCATCGAGACATTCGACATGCTAAGTCGTCTAATCGATCTCGCAGAGAAATACGACATTGAATCCGCCCGTTCACCCCTTACCCAATACCTCGAATCCGATCGTATCCTAAAATACGCTCCCTTACGCGTATTCGCTATCGCGAAACGATATGGGTATTCGGATATTGCGAAAGCAGCGACGAAGTACTGTGTCCGTCTTGATCTGACGGATAGAACTCTCCTTGATCCTCCTGAATTCGCGTTCCTCTCCGCACGCGATTTCGGCGAATTACATTATTGCAAAGCACAACGTGCTAAACTCGCCGTCAAATATATCCACGAGGTCGTCGCTCCAGCTCTCCCATACAAGACTTCATCATCGTATAGTTCAGCGGGGTATCCTTCGACCGCTGGGTCTAGTTTGGAGTGGTGGAATCCTATGAAGACGAGGCTGGGAGAGATGTTGGAGAAGGACCCGACGGCACATGGCATTACGGAGATATTCTATGGAGAGCTGGGTAAAGCTTATGCCACGTCAGATTTGACGAGACTCGATCAGTTCGCGAGGAAGCTGATCCAGCATATTGATGAATTGGAGTTCAAGACCCAGCCTGACCGCCCACCGAAGGCGACATAGCTAGGCTTGCATGCAAGCGCATTGCACATTCATCTTCCCGACATCCATTATCACTCTTATTGATTAATACATGTAATCTTAACGTGCTAAGACAGCTGATGTACCAGAATCCATTGCTTATATTAATATTATACATCAAACCTTCACGTTTTACACTCAGAAAGCAAACCAAAGCAATACAGATACACTACACAGTTCAGATTGGATTATCTGCGGCAAAATTCAGAAGTCTTGTTCTCTCGCCATCCTCGCGAGCTCTTCATCGTCTAAGAGCATATCGCCAAACTGAATAAAGGACATCAATATAGAACAGAGGTATGGCGAGGGATCTCTCACATCTTCTTCCTCTACAACGAAAGGCGCAGGCGCAGGGGGCGGAATGGGTGCAGGTGCAGGCGCTCGCGGTGCAGAACGGGCGGCCGATGGAGCACTTGGAGGAGTAGGTAAAGGTGCGACCGCTTTTCCTTTCCCTTTCTTCGCCTCCAAAGTAAGATCTGCCGTAAGCTTAGTCCACTCCTCCTCATTCATATCCGCAAAGACGCTCAACTGGTCTGCTTGTTGGTCAAAGCATTTCCATTAGATACCGCTGAGTTTATACTCACGTCTTCGTCCTCTTCGAACGCTTCCTCCGGGGCTAAGGGCATACTTGCGTCAGCCTATATCGGATAAATGTTAAAGGAGGTCTGAGATAAAGCAGGAGGAAATACCTGGACTTCGAATCTCTGAGTCGATGGAGGAGTAGGTTCTTTGATTGTCCAGTCTCGATCTGGAAGAGTAGGCAAGTACGTCCCTTGCGTTGCTAACGCGTCCGCTCCCTCATTTCCGGCATGTCCTGCATGGCCTTTGATATATTGAAGTTGAACTCGCTGGCCGTTCAAGCAGCGCGCGTTCAGGAGATTTTCGAGGAAGAGTATGACAGCGATATTTTTAACGGGGCCACCGTTAGATGTTCTATAGCCGTTCCTTGTCCAGTTGGGCAGCCAATTGCAGATACCTGGTCAAGATGTTAAATGGGAGCATCTTAGGGTAGATGAGGGGCATTCACATGATATGGAGTAGCTTGAATCGGTCTTGAGCAGCATCGGGCGTTTGGAAAGGGGTGTTTCCTCGAGAGCTCGGATCAACGCCTATGAACGGAGTCATTCGAGGACATCGCTCGTCAGGGTCAAAGGAAGGACGACTGACGATGAGTTCTGCGCGGTTGTTAGTTTGCTCTCCAGGTAACCTCTCAGATATATTCCTTCGACCAATCATCAGCAGTGCGGAAATGAAGGTAAAGCAAGAAAACGCACCTAGGATCATTATTCCCATACCAGACGCCAATGCCACCTCTCGCCTTCGGCCCTCCATTCCCCTGACAAGCTCCATCCGTATAAACGACTTCCCACCCACTCTCATCGACAATATCTGGCGCTCTCTCGCCGTACGCATTCTTCTTCTTTGGGGATGATGATGAGGGGATGTCGTATGGTTTTGCGGTACGATCTACTCTTGATTTCCGTGGTGACGCCGAGGAAGTCGAAGCTACTGGTGTGGCGGTTGTTGTACTTGGATTTGATATTCCTAGAAATTCGTTCGCTGCAGCCAGTGTGTCGAATTTCTTGAATTTCGCGTTCGCAAAGTGACGGATCTCAGCTTCACAATCGTCCCTATAACAGAGATTGAGAAGATGGCGCGCTACGCAGTGTGGGTAGCGCTTACCAGGTGTTGTATATTCCGGGTGTTCGTCCAGCTTTGACGGCGTAGAAGCCACCTTTGGATTTACCCATCGCGTTCAATACAGGCCTAGATGTGGCTATGTAACGAGCGGATGTACACTTTAGATGTGATGAAAGGCCAGTAAGACTAGCAAAAGCCACGACGAGAGACACGATCCCAGTTTGGAAAACTCAACCGCGATTGAACTGAGCGTCTAACGGTGTTTACGCATATTGATCAACGCCTTCGTCACCGTCAATCGAAATCGCCAGAAAAGCGGAACTAAATTGCTCCTCGTGTATCGCGAACTGATTGGCAATGTGACAACAGAGCCACACATTCATTAACGTCAAGGTATAGGTATAAAGGAGAAGGGTAACATATGTACAAGACTTTGGTATACTACAAAAAATTGAATCATATCTCGGCCTCGAGAAATTGTCCAATGGGCACTGCTTTGAAACGCGCATATCTACCTTTTCACATCCTCAACAAATCTTCCCTGTCCTGGAGGCATAGATCCGGGAAGCGTAGCAGGATCAGGAAGCGCATTCGTCTGTTGCGTAGGAGTTTGTACGGTTGTTGCTGTCTCTTTGCCTTTACGAGATCCGAACAATCCGCCAAACCTCCCACCACCTCCAGAAGTAGATGCAGAAGATGTACCTGGAATAACTTCTCCCGCCGCCCGTCCGGCGCCGGGCTTTACATTCGAGGGGTCTTGCGTTCGAGTACGCTCGGCCTGCAGAATATTAGTATCAGACGTGATTCGGGAGGAGCGACAGAGTGAACGAACCTTGAGGAATTCTTCGCCTCGAATACGAAGATATTCTTCGAGGAGCGCGGCGTTTCTTGAATTCGCTTTGTAGTTCGCGAGTATGATGTCACCGACGAGGGGTATGAATCCCACGCCAGCAGAGATGGCGTTATTGAGTAACATTCTATGAAGGAGCCAGTCTGGTATCCTGTAAGATACAGTGAATAATTGAATGGTCGTGTAGTGAGAAATTGGGGGTGACGCACTCTGCCTGACGAGCTTTCTTCAAGACAAGGAGATAATTGAGACTGGCATCGGCGACGTCTCCGGCGAATGGTATTAAACCTATATATTAGGAATGAGCCCACGATAGCACATTGCACCACTGAAAGACGGACCGATGATGAACGTCCATCCAAAACGCATTCCACAGATCCTGAACCCTTTATCCAGATAATGAGCCCGCGCTTTCACTTTTCTCAAAATCTTCGCGTCTCTAGCAGACAACCCAGGCGGCAGGGGCCTCTACCAAATACAAAGAATCCATCAACATCATTCCAAAGCAATTCCAAAGAGCACATACCCTCCTCCTCTTCGTCCTCCCCTTATTATCCACATACTCCTCATAGAGAGGATCAACAGGCTGATACTGCGCGATATTCTTCTCAAAGACTGAAAGTCCGGCTTTGCGAGCAAGGTAGGAGGTCATGGTGGTCGTAGTGAGAGTGGTGGAGAACAAGGACAATGAGAGCTCCGGTCTTTGTCCTGAGCGTACGCATTGCCTTCCGAAGCGAAGGCCCTGATGTCATGGGGTGTCACGGTCACGTCAGTCACGGATGTGATGTGTGACGGGTTGCACAGCCTTGGGGTTTGGTTGCGCTTTCCTTTTTGGGCCTGTCTGCTGTACCCTCGACTTTCCTCTGACTTGGGATGTGATTGAGGGGAGACAATGGGGAAGGCGAAGAAGAAAAGAAAGGCTTGGGATGGGCCATTTTACGCTGTCAGGGTCGAGAATGAGAGGGCCATTTTTACTCGATCGTACGCACTCAGGCTGCAACCGGTTGCGAGCGCGACCGGTCTAACTTACGACTTCACGCATACTGAACTTCTCGTTGTTAGGTCCGACTATCATTCGAGATTGGGACGTTATCCCTATGCTAGATCAGGCAAATTCAGTACTATCTCAGAGGCCGTTAATTTCCTGAAAACTCCGTGGACGAATATTCGAGAGCCTGAGACTGCCAGTGGAAAGGAGAACCGACGCCCTGTACTACCTGTGGTCCCCCAGGGTCCCGCAACCCTTGAAAACACAGATCTCAAGAAGAAGAAAGCTGCACTTCCCGTATCCTCTCGTCCTCCTACTCGTCGAAAGAAACGTCCACCCCAACTCTTCCCATGGCCCTTCCCCGACCCTCCACGCCCGAAAAGGCCGAAAGAACCCAGACGGCAGAATACCGCCTACAGCATACGAGAAGCTGAAATAGAGGATGAAAGTGGTTGGGAGGTAGTCTATACGGATGGAGCGTGTCAAAAGAATGGGATGTTGGATGCTAGAGCTGGACTTGGGGTCTGGTGGGGGAGGGATGATCCGAGGTGTGTGCTTTTATTCTTTGTCTAATTGAGTGGGGACGGAGGTTGATTTGGATGGGTAGGAATTTGTCGGAGCGTGTGCCGGGACCGCAGACAAATAATCGCGCAGAGCTCATTGTGAGGCTTGACACGAATCTCTTTGTCGCTCTTTCTAAATCACATCAGGCTATCATCCGAGCTTTGGAGACGGCACCGATGTCGGATCGACCGTTACTCATCAAGACAGACTCTTGCTACGTAATCTCATGTACTCACACTCCCTCCCCATGTTCGTATGCTCGACTCACTAAATACCCATCAGGTGTCCGCGATTGGCTCTCCATCTGGAAAGCAAACAACTTCCGAACCTCGACAGGTTCCGAAGTCAAAAATTGGAAAGTCATATTATACCTCCAGCACCTCATGGATCTCCGATTCGTCGAAGCTCGAGGGGCCCATATACAGCATGTCAAGGCTCACGTGGGACATGAGGGCAATGAAGGTGCTGATGTGTTAGCTAAGAAGGGTGTGTGGGAACGAAGAGTTAAGGAGAGAGATTGGTTGAGCACGGTTGAGATACCAGAGTCTTCGCAGGGACATTATCAGGTTCAGGTAAGCATTGTTCTCGTTGACTTCATGTGGAGATGTTGATGGATTTGATTACTGTAGGGAGATGTATCTCGTTCACCTGAGGCAGCACTTGAAGAAGACGTGAGCTCCGTCCCCTTTGGCTCATGTGGTCCCTGGGCTCACAGATTATATTCATAGTCCTTCGTATTTGAACAATTGACCGATGAACAGCTGGCGGAGTTGGAAAGGGTTCGAGAAACGCTAGGTATACGAGACGACGAAGAGTATGAAGACGTGAGTATAGAGTTTTACTCACAGATTAACTGCACGATCGGTCCATGTTACTGACGCCATCGCTTCCAGATGACCTTCGTCGACGAAATCGGTGTGAACTGGACGAACCTAACTCAGGTCGTCCAGACGGGTAGTGGTACGAATGCCAGAGATGATCCAACTTCATCGTCCGAGTCCGAGATGGATATTTCCGATGGAGAGGACGAAGAAGACGAAGACGAAGAAGACGAAGACGAAGATATGGACCTATCTGACGGAGATTCCCGTACCTCATCTATTCCCGAAATTCCTCTCGAGGCAGTCTACGTAAGTGTCAAATTCGAAACGGCTATCATAATTGAATTGTCGCTGATACAAGTATTGTGGGTACCAGTCAGCGATAGGATGTACACCTAATGAAGTGGAACGGATATTGGCGAACGTGTACCGTAATCGAGAGATTGAGGGAGATTCGAGGGGTCGGGTGGTGGATGACGACTTGCTGGACGATAACGAATATGAAGGCGATGATGTACGTGTTAAGCTTTACAAGAATCGATCAGCGATTGACGGCAATCTCTAGGAAAGCTTTGACGAAATGAACGCGGAGCAGTGGTTACAGCTCACGCAAGTTCTAACTACTGGAACCTTTAAGTTCGAGACTGAACCTCCGTTCCCCACGATGTCCGTCGAATGCCTTGAAGTTGACGATCAGGCTTTATCAGACTCGAGTCCAGATACCAGCTTACTCAAGACGCCCGATACTTCGTTTGAGTGCGAGGATGATGTGAGCCTCAATCCGCTCTCCGGAATACCTAACTAAATGTAACGTTCTCAGTTTGGACTCTATGGAGAGAATGATGACAGAGATTGGGAAAAATACGAAGTGAACGCCGAACAATGGATCCAGCTCACTCAAGTACCCGCCGCCGGCGCAGTACCTTCCCTGATGGGACCTCCTTCACCCGTTGCAATATCTAATGCGTACGCCGACGCGGAGGAGCAATTATTATCGGACTCAAGTCCAGACACGAGTTTACTCAAGACGCCCGATACTTCGTTCGAGTGCGACGATGATGTGAGTCTCTCCTAGTTCCTCTAAATCAATGACTAAATGTCCCGTTCTCAGTTTGGTCTCTATGGTGATATTGACGATAAAGATTGGGAGCGATACGACGAGCTGTATACTCCCAAGACTGCTCCTTTGCTTAAACATCCATCGATGGATTCTGACGGGGAGGATTTGTGGAACGCTTTGCCGGAATTGAATTTGCAAGATCTTGTTAACCAACCGTATTGATGGACACTGTGTCTCTTTGTGACTGTGCTTAATTTCATTGTATATCACCATCATTTTCATCCTTTTCCTTCGCACTTTGTATCATACGCTTCATGTACATGCATTTCTGACGAGTTGTATCTTATACCGAACGAAGATAATTACCTGGAAGTAGATGAACCAAACGCTCCTCTCAAAATATTTCGATGGAAAATGTTAGCGGGGCCGAGCTTTGGACCCCGCTAGAAGCGCCTCCCGAATTTGAAGTGCAAGAATCCCGCTCGCCAAGCAATTTCTAATCAACACGTTGACATCTTTGTTCCTCTTTATTCCAGATCCATGCAACATTCATGTACAACGCATCGAAAAAAACAAGGCATGACGTCTCGAAGGCTAGCGAACATGTCGCCCTGGCTCTATGCCGAGGCACAAAAATAACCCCTGGTAGCAAAGTCGTAATGTTTGATGGCACGAAGTTCGAAGCGACGGCCGGAAGCATTTTGGGGTCATGCCTGTAAAAATAGACAATTGGCGGAAGCTTCGAAGCTCCAACTAATTCTTTAAAAATAATGGTGGGGCCGAACAACCGTCGAACAGTGAGCATACAGAGACAGAGCCCTCTCCTGCAGACAAACGTGCAGGCCGGCCTCCCTGATTGTCTGATCCGGGCAACATCCGTTTATGCGCGAACAACGCGTTTCAAAATCCGGCACAAGGCGCGGATGAGGTCATCCGATCTCGAACGACCAATGAAAATATTTTCGGCCGGTCGGGAATTCGTCGGCATGGGATGCCGTAGCAGAATCTTATGTAAGCGCAATAAAAGACTGGCTGTATAGTTTCGCTTGCCAACCGTTAGTTCCTGTTCGCCCTCTCCTCGTTCCCCCTCGTCCTCATCGTCTCCGACGACGGCCATGAAGCCTTTCACACTGAGCAAAGCGGCGCTCGCACTCGCCGCCTCCTCTCTTTTTCTTTCTTCAGTCTACGCACACGCAGACCCCAACGCACATGCTATCAACGACAATCACAAACGTCTTGCTGCTCGTCAGATCCAACAGGCCGCCGCTTCAGGCGCGTCGTCTGTCACCGTAACGTCCACCCCTCCTGCTGGGTCGACGACGCCGGGAGGTGCTGGTTCATCATCGCCCGCGCCCGCCCAGGGTACGACCACGTCAGGTCCGGCGGCGACAGGCACACCTCCGACGCCGACGTCGATAGAGACCCTCCCCACTGATCCCTTTGCCACCATCCCTCTCAACGAGATCACTTCTGGTGCACCGCCAGAAGCTACTCCTCCTCTCCAAACTACTTATCAAGCCGGTGTCACGCCTCCCGTTTCGGGCGCACCTGTACTTCCTTCTCGTAAGTCCCATCATTTTTCTGTAAAAAGCTACAGATGTTGATGTGGCTTCCATCTTGATTTTCAGTGACGATTGATTATCATACTTACCCACCTGAGAACACCGTTCCTCCCACTGATACGCCTCAAGTCGCACAATGGATGCAAGAAATCCAAGGCATCGATCCTGCTATTCTCGCCATCACTCCTACCGTCGACGGTACCTGCGGAGGTGATCCCGCCGCCGCAGCCGATACTTCCCGCTGCTGGTGGACCTGCGGTGGCTGCACCAATGCCACCGAAGATATCGTCACCTGCCCCGACAAGTTAACCTGGGGTCTTTCCTTCGATGACGGTCCTTCCCCATACACACCCAAGGTCCTCCAATTCCTCGAAAACCACCAACTGACCGGTACATTCTTCGCCGTCGGCTCTCGTATCGTCGAAAGACCCCAAGTACTCCAAGCCACTTATATGGCCGGCCATCACATCGCTGTTCATACCTGGTCTCATTCAGTGCCTCTCACTGCATTGACCAATGAACAAGTTGTCGCGGAGCTTGGATGGTCCCGTCAGGCTATCTTCGAGACTTTGGGTGTATCGCCTTTGTACTGGCGTCCCCCTTGGGGCGATATCGACAACCGTGTCCGGGCTATCAGTTTGGCTATGGGCATGAGACCTATCATCTGGACTCGTAATCCTGCGGATTTAGCGCAGTTCGATACGAATGATTGGAAAGTCCCCGGTGGAATCGTTACCGGACAACAGAGCTTCCAGCAGTTCCAGAGTATCCTTACGAATGCTACTACGCTCAACACTGGCTTCATCGTCCTGCAACACGATCTCTTCGAACAGGAAGTTGGTACGTATTCCGACACCGCTCTCCTACACTGCTTGCTAACACAAAGTGATGTATAGATTTATCAACTGGTTACTCCATCCCAGCTGCCCTCGCAGCAAACTTCCACCTCATGGACATAAACCGCTGTCAGCACAACGACCCCTCCGCAGCCTACCTCGAAACAATAACCAACAAATCCGCAATCCCAACCTACCCCGGTGCCGGCTCAGGCTCAAGCAACTCTTCGTCATCCGGTGGATCGACGAAGAATGGAGGATTGGGGACTAGTGGGAATGGAAATGGTAAGAATACGACGAGCGGTGGTGGTGATAGTGGATCTGATTCTGATAATGGTTCAGGCTCTTCTTCTTCGGGGTCGACGAGCGGGGGTGCTCCTATCAAAGTTGGACTGGAGTATGCTTCGTTCGTTGCGCTCTTGGCTGTGTTCTTCTCTGCCCTCCTGCTTTAATTTGGATAGAGTGGTGCTTTCTTGCTTCAATCCAGTGCTCTCAGGAGTATCTTGTCAAGTAGATTATGGAAGATTTACAACGCGTAACCGCGCATATGCTATGGAAGGGACATTTTCATTCTTATTATCATCATCTTTTGTTCTTGCCTTCTTGATTTCGTAGTACTCGAGTAGGATATAGTATCAACGTCGGCGACGTTGATGATCTTATTCGATCTAATTACAATTCACATTTAATACGCTCATGCCAAATTTGATCGCACTTTGAGATGAGATTACTTAAGTAAGCGTGCGTGTATTGCGGTACAATTCGAAGGCGTGCGTGGAAGAACGTGTACATATTGACTTAAAGAATAACAAGGTATCTTGTCACATAGCATCAAAGACAAAAGACAGAAGGACAATAAGCATAATAGTGTGTTGAACACAAATCCGAAGAGAAGAAAAGACGAAGGGGATAACAATAAGCTGAAAGGACAAAAGGACGAGAGACAGAAGTGATCGAATGAACAATCGAACAAAAGCGAGGAGCGGGAGAACATGGAGGTATCGACGATGATAAGGATACGGTCACGCCCGAGGGCGAGGGCATGAAGGTCGTGAGTTTTGTCGTGAGGTTTCGTGGATGTCAGAATAAAAGCAATTATTTCAAAAGGGGTGAAGTCGAAGTCGAAGTCGAAGGTCAGAATCGTGCGTAAGGAACAACGCGAGGGTCGAGCTGCGCGATCGATCGGAGAGGATCGGTATGCACTACGGCGCAAGGGCAGGGCGGCGGGCTTTCTTGACGAGCCCGTCACGATAGAGCATAGCAGTAATAACTACGATAAATGGAAATAAGCATCTCATCAAGCCCTGTACGTAGCAGCGACTTACAAAGAACGAAAAGCAATTACCGACACACAATCATCCTCGCCTGTCGTCTCTCCATCCTCCCGAGAGCCTCCAAGCCTTCAAACCCACTCGTCGCCCGTGCACCAACAAGTGGAACGGATACGAGAGGAGCAGAGGCGGGAAGAGTAGCTGTAGGCAATGCAGTGCATGATGTGAGATACGGAAGGAGCGTTCCGTTGTGATCTATCCACTCCCAGTCGTCGTCAACGGCTGGGACCGGTTTAGTCTCAGCGGGAGACGAGAGGACGGCAACGTCGGAAGCGGATATTGCAGGAGCACTGAAGGATGATGGGGATGGTGAAAGCTTGACTTTCTTGGATGCTGGTTCGGCTGCGTCCATGCAGCTTTGGGGAGGTGAATGGGATAGATGATGATCGGCACGGCAGTCTAGACTGAGAGCGATGGAGATGTTCTTCTCCGTGCTGACCGAGAGCTCGAGCTGCGGAGAAGTCGAACGTGGCGATGGGGAAGTGATAATGAGCGTTGGGACATGTCGAGTCTCGTCCATATCGATGTCTTTCTCAACATCGACATCGAGCTCTCCATCAGCGATAACCTCCGCAGCTTCTTCTTCGTCCATCCCGTCCGCATCCACATCAGAATCATGATCGTCACCAATAGCTCGGAAAGGATCCTCTCCAATATCCTCAATCATCCCATCTTCCATATCCCCATCCCCATCTCCCGAAGTCGGCGATCCACACATCTCAATCAACTTCTCCAACTCCCTATTCGCACTCCAAAGTCGAACCGCAACACTAACACCCATAGCCATCAAAGCCCTCTTTCCGCCCTTCTTACAAGGCCCGTTCTTCGGACTGGTTGGATCGCATGGACTGCGCTTCCACCATTCGCGAAGGGCGATTTTGTAGTAGTCGACGCGGCGCTTTCCTATTGGGAAGCGTGGGCGGGAGGGAAGAGTTTGTGTTGGAAGAGGGCATAGGGGTGATGATGTACGTGGACGGGAGGGTGTGAGGCGGTGGGTTGGTGTGTAGGTTTTCTGCGGGGAGGGAGATGAGGCGTTTGCGGTGTAGTAGTATGACGTGTGGGAGGAATAGGACGTGTAAGACGCGGAGGAATAGGAGGAAGAAGTCGAAGGCGTGGAATAGGAGGCTGGCTGGGCGAAGGATTGCATATCTGGCGGAGGGGTAGAGGGTAGAGGAGGGACAGAGGAAGGTGAAGGTGCGATGATGGCAGATATGGGTGGCATCACTGGGAAAATCGCACTCGACTTGACGCGTGGTCTGGGTACACTCGTACTCCTCTCCGCAGTACTGGAAGATTTAACAATCTTTAATGGTTTGGTGGGCCCGATCGGTAATTTGGAGCCAATGGTAGATGGGGAGGTGTCAATAGTGAGGAGGAGAGGATGTCTGGTGTAATTGTGTGCGTTGTTATGCCGCTTGGGTTTAGGGAGGGGTCTCGAGGCTAACAATAAGGATCCCGAGATTGGAGTGGGCTCGTATCTGTCTGTTCGAGCGCGAGTTTTGCCAAGGGGTGCGTTGAACACTTGGGAGGACGTCGAGGTTGTTGTACGAGTGAGCGTAGTGGACATCCTTTGCACGATGACTCGACGATTGAAGTGGAGAGGGCAAAAAGAAGAAGAGAACAAGAAATGAACTGAAGTAGAAAAAGCCACAAAAGCCCGCCCAAAAGAAGAATAAGAGTGCCCGTTGCCACAAAGAAGAGCGACTGGAGCCCGTGAAGAGGGTGAACAACAAAGAAACAAGATCGAATGCGCAGACGGAACAAAGGGGCTTTGAACGATTCGGAACGCGTAATTAGAACAGGGGCGAGGCGTGGGAATAATGGCAGTACGCACAAAGGCACGTGAAATCCTGTGCTCCGATGACTCGATCGGGAACCTTTTCAATGTCCGCAAGCCGGGATAGCCGGTACAGCCGTATCGAAAGATAGGAGGGAAGAGGAGAGGGGGAGGCGAGGCGCAGGGTAGATATAAGAATCATGTTGGCCGGGGCTGTGATTGAGCTGTTGTTCGGGTTGGGGATGCAGATGCGAGATTTGATGTTCGTCTGACAGATTCTCCTTCTGGGTCCTGTGGCCCGGCCTGCGGTGTGCGGTGCTGATTGAACGGTTCGCACACCCGCTCTCCAATCGGTGACTTGCCCGCGTAATCCAATGTCTCCGAGCTATCCGACTCGTCTGCGGCCACTGCACAGTTGGTGGCATTGACGTACTGACTCGAGCAAGTTGCGTTATCTCTGCAGCATTGAGGCGGCATAAACTAGAGCAGTGAACGGAAATGAAAGCAAACAATCGATCTGTTCATCAACTCTGATCAGATCCACTAACAGATCATTAGTTGACATTCTCAAAACAAATGGAAGCACATACTGTCCCTTGCGATCCTGCGACATCCCACCGAACGGTCAATCTGACTCTTCCATTCTATCAAATACTATAGCACACCACACAGTGCTACCAGCCAAGGGCTCAGTGGTCGACTGTCATACGAGTATTTGTCATCCAAGAAGCTAAAGTGGAGTCACTCAGCATCGTCTTACAATACAGCAATAAAACACTGCTTACTCGACTCCGGATCTCATACAGTATCCTGCCGCCCAAAAGGCTTCTTGGCGACCCAAATCATGAATAACAGTAAGACGAGGCACTATTAAGGTTTCTAAGAAAAAGAACAAGTGGGTTGTTAGATTAGGTTCTCTTTGATCATGTGCGATGATTTGATTTGATATATCTCTTACCTGCCGATCCTTCAACGTCGACAGGCCGCTTATCAATCTCAACTGATGCTTTAGAGATATTTGATCGCGGGGTTGCTTTATAGTGCCTAAATTGCATGCTGAGTGCTACCGATTGCAGCATCCCCGAGACGGATTTCAGCTGTTCAGTAATTTAAGCATAGGTTCGCTCAGCGGTGGACAAGTTGTATGTACCTATAATTCAAAGGAATAACATTGAAGGTATAATTTCGGCGTGCATATTGCTTCATCTTCGTAAAGCACGACCCATCTTGTGGCCGTTGGAAGCCGTTTGGCGAAATATCTAGCCAACTGATGTATACGTCCTGCAAGCAAACTTGAACAGATGAGACAGAGCTTTAGAAACAACAGCTGGGATTTACCTCAGATGACTTCAGCTGGTACTCCCGTTATCTCAATATCATCCGCAGTCGACATCTTCATGACATCCGAACGCGTCTTTTCAAAGCATGATCGACCTCAGGAAGCCACGTCTTCTCAACGCTTCTTCAGGGACAAGGGACAATTCAGAGCACACGAGATGAGCCATCGACGCGTTCCTAGCCAGAGAATAGTTCTCAAGATGATCGTCATCGCAAGTAAGGGCAAAGGGAGCAAAAGAGCGGAGAAAGTCGGAAAATCGGAAACTGTCGGAACATCGGAGAGAGAGACGGAGACTCAACCGAAGCAACCGAAGCCGGCGATCGCGGTTGACTAGCCGAATTTGGTGCAGATTCCCGATTCCCGAGATCGCCTTGTTCGACTTGTCTGTCCTCCCTTTCAGCTGTGTTCGATATGGCTAGTCGATTACAAAAATCGCCAATATTGATTTAGGCAGCTAGCTACATCTGTGGAAGCATGCGCTTATTATTTCGTCTTGGGACGTTCAAAATTGCCGAATCGGATCGGTCTAAGACAATCGTTGTAAAAATGCAGTTCAATGGTGTACATTCTGAGACGAGGAGAAAGTCGGCAGCCTGTTCAAATATACGTGATATACAAATGAAATGGAAGATTTGAGAAGAGTGCCGGCGCTGTAGAGATCGCATGCATCCAAAAGGTGACGGCAGGCGAGTTTATTGAAGTGAAACATTACCTTGTTTGTCGGAATTCCAATCTCGCCATTCTATGCATCCTACACCTTCTCTATCCTATCGATATTGAACTGCTACTCAGGCTAGAAGTCAATGGAGCTTCGGTATCGCCCTGCTATTGCGCGGCAACTCGAATAAGTTGGAGACAAAAAATACCTGCAGTGGCGATTGCCATGTTTCAGGGCAATGGACAAGAAGGGTAGTCACCAAGACGCCGCAACCAGACAACTAGAAGTACGTCTCTATTATTCACCCCTCCTTGTCTTCGTCAATAAATACCATCATCCCCACTCCCATCACCTTTCACACTCTCCCACCCACATTCCTTTCGTCGTCAAGTTACCGAATGTTCTGTCTCGATAGCCTCTTCGATGGAGACTCCTGCGTCGACCGCATGGAATTATCGAGTTTGAGCCGCTTCACCTCACTTCAGGGTCCCTCACCACTCCCCGTTTATTCACCCAAGACGAAGACCGCTGGCGGCCTCATCTCATTGACATTACGAGCTATCGACTGGAACTCATGCGATTTTTATCAATCGTATTTGCCTGGAACTATCTTCGCTGAACCATCATTTACTGACTGGGTACGCCATACTGATTAACTATTCCGAGCTATCCCTCTAACTGACGTTGTGAAGCGTGATGCTCTTGAGTTCTCCGAGTTGTTCGACGGATCGACACCCAGGCCGAGCTCAAGCAGCCTCACTAGACAGTCCACACCTTCCTCTTCCGACAACACTTCCTCCTCATCCCTTCCTCGTCAATCGGCGCCTCGTAACACCACCGCATCGACGAGCCGAAGACCCTCCCCACTCCCCCTCTCCGCCCGACTCCCTCATCGCCATATAACATCTTCGAGAGACAATCCCGTCACTATCTCTCCCAGGACGTTATATTCCATCGAGGGTATAACAGAGCCGGCGTTCGTATCAGAACCAGAGCCAGCATCAGAGCCCGAGTCTGAGCCTGAGCCTGAGCTCGAAGCTTTGTCGCCAGCCTCAGGTCCCATCAGGACAGCGCGTTCTCGTCAGCGATACATCCCGACAACAACACCGGCAGTCAAGAAGGAACGGGCGAAGAAGGCATCTGCATCCCCATCGTCCAAAGCACCCCCCTCGGGCCTCGCCACACTCAAAGTCCTCCCCGACCCCGAAAAGAAATTCGAGTCCTTCAAAACAGGGTCTCGAGCTGAGTTACTCATGATTGCGAATGAGAGAGCTATCGAAGCCTCGATTCCAGAATCATGGCTCTGGAGACCTGGCCTCAAGAAGTGTCCTTGGTCGGATTGTACTTACGAAGGCGAAGAGTCGGCGATGTTTCGGCATATGTTCTCCCATGTTCTGTTGCCTGCGAAATTGGCATTGCAGTGTTCTGACTGCACGCAGATCATCGCAGCGAGGGCGGATTCGTTGCAGCGACACTTCAAGAAGAACAAGGGACATAACCCAAACAAACGGGTCCGGGAGGATGAGATTTTGAAGTATATCGTTGAGTTGCCAGACGTGCGTTTTACTTTAATTGAGACTCGTTTATTCTGTAGATTTGCTGACTCTTCCACAGTGGTATATCGACCTGGTCCATCAGAAAATCAGAGAGAAAACCGAGCAACTCGAACGAAAAGCCGAACAGAAGGGTTGAGTCAATCCGATCCTTCACCTCCGTGTCGGTCCTTGAATCGGTTTACGATCTGGATATTCGGGCGTAGTAGACCTACGGACAAAATAGTTTAGTCAATGCCTTGAAATGTTAATAAGTCAAGCTCCGGTTGCCTCATGTTCCGAGAGTGAAAAAGTCACCCCAATTTCGGCGTCGGACATCGGAACGTCAGTGGTGGTTTCCATATCTCCGAAAAAATACTTCCGAGCATCACCGTGAATGGACACTGCGACTACCACAATAAGATGAGTGGTAGTGAAAATGAGTGGCAAACCTCTATTCAGACTATCGTCAGTGGCAATACCGCATCTGAAAAGACTGAAACGCACCGCGTGTCTTTGTCATCGTCCCTATCCGGTAACCAAAATGTTTAATTTACCGAGTCAAGCGCGTGGGTCCCGACCGCCGCCTGCTTTTTCTTCAGGTCGCGTAACCTAACCGAATACGTAAGTACTCGCTTGCGTCGTCAAAGCGAAAAAGAAGAAAAAAAGAGCGCAGCCTTGTATTAATGCATGCCACTGAGCGGTGGAGCTTTTTCGTATAAATATGGGGTGGGGGGAATCCGGGGAGGGAAAATTGCCCAAGTTATGTCTGTCAACGAATTCACTTATCAGTCCTATCAACAACCGTTTTATGAGTATCAAAATGTGGACTACGTACCATATGATGATGGCATGGACCCAATGCCACCGATATATGTGCCAGTGGCGAGTTCCTTCTTCGAAGCTACTGACAGTGTCAATGCTCATGATATACAGGACGATTACGGGAGCTATCACCCGCCGAGACACATATCCCCAGAGCCCACCTATATTCCGATCTCGTCGTACTCTACACTTGCGAACGCCCTCCTTCTTCCCGAACCACCTGCGCCCTCTCCTATCGCCTCTTCCTCATCTGCCACTCCCGAACCTTCCTCCGCCAACACGCCGTCACTAGTCGAAGACAGTCCTTCGACTCCTTCCATCGACGTCGACGAACCAGTAGCCGTGCTCGAGAACCAGATTAGGAGAACGTCATCTCGTATTATGAAGAAGAAAGAGGCGGAGATGGAGAGACAGTTGGATGAGGATCAGTGGAAGCAGGTCAGCTCGATGAGTCTGAGCGCGAGGCGGGGTGGTATTGCGACACGGAGTAGTGGGAAGAAATCTTCGACGAAGGAGCCGGTGCATGTTGATTTTGATCGTTTGAGGAGGTATGGTATTCGGTGAGTGGTTTCATTTCGCAAGCTTAGGGCGATCTTAATGATATGTGAATAGGGTACCAGGTTCGCAGGAAACGACTCACATGGAAGGTTGAATGCTTGACGGATGAACGTCTTAGAACTGGAGGAGAGGATCGACGGCGATGAGAAGATGCGCGGCACGTCATTATAATCTATAGCTCGACGTCATTATAATTCAAGTAATGAATAAAGTTATAATCCGATAAGACTCGTAGACGGAATCCACGATGAGACCGAAATGCTTGGCTTGAAGAAAGCTCCAGGATATGTCCCGGTGGATTTTTTCACCCAGGTCAATGTGGTTTTCACCAGACTCCAGATTCGTATTGTCCAGATAGCCAAGGGGCGTGTTTACGTACCATATCTTGAGCACCGATATTCGATCTCACCATATCGAATGGCTGATCAGCGATGGGACTCTAAGGTACGATGGCTGAGCCGTCTAAATCGTGCATTGATCAGACTTCATCAATCCACTCATCGTCGGTTCTCTCCAGCTCTGTCAACGGGGTTCGATGAAATAATGCGACTCCTCCTCCTCAGATATACTCACCTGATTTCATGGTTGAGATTCTTGCAGCTTGTGCTGGATTTCATTGATGTACCCGTCCGAATGAGCTAGATCATCCTTCGAGCTCACAACTGGACCGGTAGGTCATTGTTGGTTGCGTTGGCGTGACACTCACGTCCCCCCGGCCAATCATCTGGTATCCAGCATGTATCCTGTCTGGTATATATGCCGGATACATAGAGTGCAGGGGCGAACATCGAGAACGATCAACATGATGGACGTAGCTGAAGATCATCGATTACCATCGATTGGGGATTGCTTTATCCCTTTCGGGCTCAATACCGAATTTCTCACGGCCCCTTGCAAAGAAGAAGACGGAAGCAATTGGCTGACAAAGCACTAGCTTTCTTTTCCTTCAACGTGCTTTGGGTCTGAGTTTGGGCCTTTGGCGATGTTGCAAGGGTTGATTGAAAGCATAATCTGGTTCGAGGGATTGTTGCAACTGCTTGTCGAAAGTCTAAATCTATCACGAACTTCATCGTATCGCTCGTCGGAAATCGTTGATAAGGGGAGAAAAGCTGAGCTTTTGCTTTGCCTCCTATCTTCCAACCAATACCTCGAGCGATACACTCCTTTTACCACGGAGTACAAAAGCGGGATATCAGTATCGGCCGCCTGCTATTTGGCTCAATCGAAGCCTGGGTGTATCTTTTGGGTCCGTTGCCTATGACCATCGACCGGAATATATCCATGGCTGTATTATTCCGTCATTGCATGCGTCCTACATCGTTCATGCTCCTGTGGTTCTGTGATCTTACACTATGAGGTCCTATTCGCTGCTACGTATTTTTGAAAATGTTTTGGTCTCTTTCTGTGCCTGTGTGCCCTTTCGCAATCGAGAACTCAGAGTTACCAGAAACGAACCAACATTATTCGTAATTCACTGCACGCTACGATCTTCTTCCAGATTCCACACTCGTGATCGTTGACTGCTGACCCTCTTTTCTTAGAATCCATGAACATGCGGCGCTCACAGGAAGAGCCTAGTTGAGGGGATGCTCATACGAAACCCATCACTAGGGACTCTCACGTCTTGCTAGTTCGAATCTGAGGCTATCTACTTGATCGAATAACGCGAGGCCCAGATCCACGGTGCGTGATGGCACTAATGATGCAAATCCAGCACTAAGGGCAAGGATACCAGGAACGAACACCGCCTTCCAACGACTCAACTTCGCTCACCGTCTATTTCCCTGACCCCGCACCCGCACCCCTCTTCTCATCCCATTCCTCACCATTCAAATTCCCACCACCGCCTCTTATACGAATCGACATTCGGAGCCTATCTGACTCTTTCTTCGTCCTGAGAACGAAAGATGGAACAGGCCTCCCGCGATCCCGCCGCAGCACGTATAGCACATGTATCCTGAAGATTAGGTGGCAATAGTCTTTCGCTTATCTCACTTTCCACCTCCAACGACAACTTCATCCCACGAACGCAACTCGAAACATCCAAGATCTAGAAAGCCGGAACCTTACCGGTTCTCGGACAGATATCACGAGCCTTTCATCCTCCCGGATTTGCATGACGAAAGCGGATGCATCTCCCACTCCAAATCTTCGCTTAGATATGCTCTGGCTTCTCCTCGTGCGATATCGACATGTCATTGGCTTGTCGGGTGGTGTATAACCTTTTATAGTGCGTTGATTCACAGGGTGTAGTTTCAGGATGCGAGCTTCGATGCGATCAAATGGGCGCTGATTGTGATAGGGGAAGTAGATCTATAGGAAACAGTGGCGTGTCATGCTGTTGACGTTCGAGGTCCTCCTCCTATTATTCGAATGGCGAACGGCAAGTTCTGAGTTGGCGGTCTTTGTTTTGACGTAGATAGCATTGATAGAGCTGGAAGTAGGGTGATGACGTGTCAGGGAAAACGAATCCAGATCCAGTTTATTCTTTGAGCATATCGTTGAAGGCTTTGACATAAAAAATTGACTCGTAAGGAACGTCGGCGCACGACCTTGAACCTCGCAAGGCACGGAGCTGCTAAAGCGTACCTGTCGCTAAACTGCCGACGTTCTCGTTCGCGACGACCTAAATTGGTTCATCAGACTTCTTTCGGGCGCCTCGCGGCGCTTCGAAACCACGAGGCGGGTATCGGAACAGTCGGACCTCTAATTGTCGTTTCGATAAGGAAAATCCTTGTTTTGCCGTATTTGCATCCCCGTCCCCTCTTTTTCGGCAATCGGAAAGATAACCTCGCTTCGAACTCCTGACTCAAAATTCGCGATTATTTTGGATGACGAGCAGTGCATGAAATTAATGCACAGTCAGCTCGAAACGCACGCCCATGTTTCGTCAGCGCGCGCTAAGCAGTGCATGAATTCGTATGTCCAGCTTTATGTCCGACGCAGTTGACGAAACAAAGTTTTATGACAATATTGCCTAATTCCGACGAGCCGGGGAGGGTATCGGAGGGCGCGAGCCGTACCCTCCGTTCCGTGCTTCTTTTGAACCAAACAAGCTGAATAATCGGGTCGCGACCCGTCACAAAGCCAGACCGCAGCGTCACAGCTTCCATTTTGACTGCCAGGCACGCCCTGTGATTGGGGGACAAGCTCCAACCGCCGCCGCATATTTACGTCTATTGTCATCATGACGAGAGTAGCTGTGCTTCTTCGGTGATGACCGATTGTCGGAGTGTGAATTGAATGAATTGAACAATGGAGCCACGAGGCGGCTGGGCGGTGTTCGAGATTATAAGATACTAAAGTCTATTGTTTGGTTTCTGTTCGGCCGCCCCGTGTCCGCCTTTGTCCGCTCGCCCTCCTCCCAGTGTTCGAGTTGATTATCCCGTTTTATATATTCCAATACCAAAGTGATTAGCACGCTCCTCGAATACTCCCCGCCCACCGCAACATGAGTACCCTCGTCGCTATCCCGACTCCGCTCCCCGCCTCCCCGACGCCGTTCGCCGCCCTTGACCCTGTTCCCGACTTTGCCGCGACTGCGATGGCAGGGAAGCTAACTGCGACTCAACGCCCTGTGGCAGAGTCTTCCTCACGCTCAACTACACCTTCTATCTCGCTCAAGCGAAAAGCAGAAGACGATGACGGCGCTCGTTCGCTCGTCGTGCCCCTCGGTGCCGACTTTGTCGGTGCTCCCCCTGGTGAAGGCCCTCGTGCTCGTATGGCCTCGAAGAGACCTCGTCTGTCGTGTTCTCCGGAACCAGATCTCGATTCGTTAATGGTGGAAGCCCCTCATTCGGAGTCGTCGACGACAGAGAGCGAGGAAGTCGTCGAGGTCGTCGATGAACCAACATCGTCAAATGCCACTGAGGTTAGCTCAGAGGCTTCGTCTTCCTCATCATCATCTTCGACACCCTCAACACCCTCAACATCCACTCTTACCATCTCCACAACACCATCGCTCTCGTCCTCATCAGCAGAGCCACCATCACCCATCCACCCCCTATCCGCACCTTCATCAGCACCGATCCCCTCCTCATCTTCATCAACTTCGTCCAGTCCCAATCCCGCCTTCATGCAAACGACGCTGCCACCCCGTCGTCTCTTCCACCGCGCACAACCCACATCACCGCTCGCCCCCAATCCCGTACCTTACATCCGTAAAATATTCCCATTCCTGCGACCCGCGCGATATCCACACTGCGACGAGAACAAATGCTTTAGATACCGTTTCCTTAAAGGGCGTTACCTGAATGCGTGCGTATCTATCTACTTACGTTCTCCTTTCTTTGTCGCCTGCATTTCTATGTTTTTCCCGGCTTTGTATATGCGCTCTTTCGAACATATTCTTACGCATATATACCCTCTAGTATCGAGCAATACAAACACCAAGCACTCTCTTACCCCTATCAAGCCTATCGTCCTTCGACGTCTCGAACGCATACATTCGAAGATGGTTCAGACTCGGACTCGGATTCAGACGAGGACGAGGACGACGAATACATCGAAACCTCCTACTCCCACGAAATGTCATTCGATTCGTCAATGACACTCTCCTCTTCTCCCTCTACTTCATCTTCGACGTGCTCAGACCTTGATTTGAGTAATATCGATCCCGCATTATTGGAAGAGGATAGGGGCAGAGCGTTGAGTGGTGGTGTGGCGTTGGGTATGCCTTCGTCGACGAGGTTTGGTGGAGAAGTAAATGAGGACGACGATGAAGATGGTGAATTCGAGATCGAAGATGACCTTACTCTCTGGTCAAATCCCGATTCCGTACCTGCCACCCCCTCATCACGAGCAGCATCAACTCCTCGGTCGTACATCTCCTCACGAGAGTCGACGCCTGCGATGGGTTATCTCGCTCCGGGTCCTGAGGAGTGCGGTGAAGGCGTTGTGATTAAAGAGGGCGTGACGACTATTTTGTTGTCATAGGCTTCTTTGCATTCTCGCCTTTTGCTTCGCGTCAACATCTACCCCTGCGATTTTTTGGTATATACTGCGCATATATTGCGCATACACATACTATCCGATCCTCACCACCTCTTCCTCATATGCCACCGGACTCTCCTCCTCTCACCTCATGACGCCCTCCCGCGACTCGCGCGTCAGTGCAGTAGCAGTCGCGACACCCCGTCGATGTCGACCATGGTCACCAGGCGGACGATCTTCCTGCCAAAATCTCTCCAGCTTCTGGGTCTCATTTCCTTATTCCCTCTGTATTTGTTCACCTTATCACCCTACATCATACTATACACCTCCTCCCATCTTCCCTCCTTCCTCTCGTGTTCTACGACGAGGATAGGTAGTGCGATGGTCTGGTTAACGTGAATACGTATATACGTACATATTCGTCTATTTTCTCTGGTTCTCTGCGTGTCTCTCTGTCTTGTCTCTTTTCCTCTCATCATTTTTTTGTCTTTGTGCATGTGCCCTTGATGCTCTGTATTACCCTCATCGTTCTGTACAACTCAATTTATCACTGCGAAACCATCTAAACACATCTATATCGTCCCCCTTCTCTAAGTGGTCTCATTGTAATTTTCGAGCGAAAAGCTTAACTCCTCGGACTGCTGACGAGTCGCACAATCGCCTCGTGTTTTGTCATGATTACTATTACTGTACAATGACCATGACAAGCCTTGCTTCCCTGTCACCCTCGGCTCTGACAGAACACGCTGCTGATCAAGAACCGTGGACAATGTACCTGACACGTCACTGACGTCGATGATACACGAACAGAGATGTAATCGAACCAGAGGTACGGGAAGGCGTGTTAATATTGCGAAGGTAGCGGAAGTATATCTAATCTGTAATCACCGCTTTATGTCAGCTCTTTGTGCCTTGATCAACGTTTCGCATGGCTGTAGACCGGCGCTCGTGGCACGAGCAAAATTTCGACCTGCAACGTTCGAGTTGTCGAACGTAGTGAAGGCAGGTGCGGAATCGAGAATGAAGGAGTCGAGGGAGCCAACGTCGGGCATTCCAGTCCGTCAACTTGCGCCAAGACCTACGAACCACGAATCGGCCAGAGCTCGAGGACCGGGAACACTCGCAAGCAGGGCAGGTATCGTGTGGACCGGAGCGGAACGTTACAAGAACGGCATAGTCGAGCCACTGCCAACTCTCAATGCTGCAACTACGCCAGACTCAGCTGATCCGACACCTCAGCACCCTATTGGCTGACATCCTCCCCTCGGCACAAGAAAGGAAAGACAAAAGAGATCGATCGGAAGATCGAGATTCGACTTTCCAAAGGTGGGTAGGGGAGCCGTAGGAGTACTAGTGCGTGAAGTGGAGGAACTGGATTTGCTCCCGTCCGGCTGCCGGGTCCGGATGGCAACGTAGTGAGTGCATTCCGCTCAGCCTGATTTGGGGTTGGGGTGATCGAGGGATAGGGTCGGGGACCATCTGGAGTGGATGGTCCGAACCGCTACGTTCGCGGATAAATGGTAGGCGTGGGACTGCTTTCATTTGAGTAATCGACGTGCGCGGGATAACATAGATCGAGGTCCCGCCGTAGCTTTCTGGACCTTACTTCGAGGCTGATCTTCGAAGACGACATCGTGAGCAGGAAGACATCCGTAGGAGTCGATACCGCGGAGGAGGGCAAGATGCGACGCTCCCAATGAGCCATAGTATGTGAATTTATGTCTGTTCGTACTCGTGAGCTTGGAAATCCGAACAAAGGAGCGACGCTTTACGGACAATCTCACTGTGTGATGAGCCTCATGTCTGTTCAGTCTGGTTGCAGCGTCAACCGAAGGGTCCGGATAGAAGGACCAGAATCCTGGTGGGACTTGAATATTTCCCTCGGAGGTGACGGGATGACTGAAATAATATATCGTCGATGGAATATTTTCAGATGTATTTCCTATTTTGAAGACTGTCCGGAGAACTTTGCTCATCTTGCGCACTAAATATTCCGAGTCAGTCGTCCTTTCACCAACTACAACCAAACGTACCAATCCGAAGTTGCGAAACATCAACTCCCATATGCTCCGCGATCCTCATGCATGACGTACGGAAACACATCTCAGATTGCGTTGTCAATTCAAGGTTCACGGTCGTGCCAATCGACATCATCTTGTCAGGTCGAAATGGAAGTTCCCATCTAATTTGCCATGCGTATGAGGGGAATTCGACGACGGCCGCGGCGGTTTGACGAACCTGAGAAGACCTTCAACGTACTCTCCAAAGAACATTTGCCCCTGATCTTCATGAAACAGCTTGAGAAGCAGACTCTGTTGCCAATGGCTTGCGAGAGTTTGATTATTGACGATCGGAGCCCGATGCCACGTGTAAGGCTGAGTCGTAGATTCAAGATTATTCTCCACCCAACCAATATCCCCGATAGAGAAGCTAGAATTATTTTGCAGGTAGGGCTCAAACGGCCTGAACTTCATCCAGCCCAACGTAATACCCAGCAGCCTCAAGGCATTATTCGCGTCCATGTTTGCTTTCCAAGCCTGCGTGACCTCGAATCCCTCTCGGAGGGTTTCCGCAATACTGTGCAGTGTCTGGGAGGACTTGTTATCAGCAGGAACCGTATTATTAGCTTCTGCGGGCCTTCGTCAGCTTATAAAAAGTGATTGCAGCGAGGAATAACTACCGGTGCCGTCGCGAATCTATATACTTGTCAGCGAAGCAACGATCAGGGAAGAGAGATACATACGTAGGAGGTAGCAGACCACAGCCGAATAACCGAGGCATCCAAATAGTCATCGAGGGATCCCGCTCCTCCAATTTGTATATGATGGCCACGCGTTGACACGTTCAAATCTTGTAACTGTCCCTCCTTCGTCAGACATGCCGAACAGAAGCAGGATTAGACTCACCCCTCCCTCCCAGGATGCGCCGTGGTCATGAAAGAATTCATAGGCTTTCTAAAATCGTTAAGCTCGAGAAGATAGGCTATAGGAGAATCGGTACCGCCAATTCGTTCATCTATCAATAAATTTAGTCTTTCCGGAAATATGAGTATTGAAGAGGACAAGTACCAAACGCCAAGACTCAAAGAAATGATCCAATGGTGGAAGGCTTGAGAGATACGACGTCGCGGGAGTCGTTCCTGGGGACTTCAGATGGTTATCTAGACATAGGTTTTTAAGCTCACCAGCCTCTACGATAATCATCTTCGTTCGCTGACTGACGACCGAATAGCCCAATAATCGCGTGACGTTCGGGTGGCTAACATATGATCAATATATGTGAATGGCTATTAAGTAGATAGAGTGAGCTCACAGCATGTCGCGGCGCACCAGGAGCTCTCGTTCAAACCCGGCTTGACTGCCATCTGCCATCATCTCATATTTCCGGATCAACACCTTGCGCCGTTGTGCGCCAGACACTTCCAGATGTCCGTCATATAATCCAAGAATATATCCCGCCCGTGACGAACGTGAGATCTCAGTTCCGCTGAAGTGAATGTGCCGACTTGGTATCCGGGGTAACTAGAGACCATCAAACATGCAAACTTTTCACGGGAAGGAATATATGGGCGTACTTCGTCTGATTCAGAGGGGCCAGTGGGAAGGTTCGCTGTGTCATAAGAGATCATATTGGCAGTTAGATTTCTGTTCACAAGACTCATGGTGGTGAGGGACGATCGGAGCTGCGACAATCAGAAAGCCGCCAACAGCAGAGTATCCGTTGGATACATACCATGATATTCTTGTAGGCGTCATCGAGCTTCTTCAAGCATTTCTGGGTCTCCTCTGCCACCGTAGCGTGCTTGAAGCTGCGCTTCATCCACCCAATCTTCCCCACGCGTTCGATTGTTCTGGCGATATCTTCAAGAACGCTATCACAAGAGAATCAGCTGAATCATTCGATGAACTACATCATAGCATACCTGCAATAATCCTGGAGTCTTTCCTCGAAACCCATTGGCAAACCTCCGTCATCCAACCCTTCTTTGATAGTGAAAATATGTTCGGCGACGCGTTGAGCGATCTCAAGACATTGTTCTTTATTAACCCTTACGGCCTAGCGATACGTTAATGATGTTCATGATGCCGTCGGGAGCGCCAGTCGTACCTCAGCCGCTTTGACTATGACAAGGCCGACTGCTGCGACCGCCTTCACTATTGACCCTCCTGGAATTGCTTCACCTAGGCCATGGGCGATCTCAAGGGACTTGATAAGATGATCCAGCGCGATTGCAGCCATCGTTATTAAGAAGCAAGATTTCCTTCCAGTCGTTCAGGTTGGCGGTGCATTCGAGCTGCGGGTTTGTGAATGGCTATCCAGGCAATATTGAGCCAGTCAACGCGTTTCGTTGGGTCTAATGGGAGCTCAGGCCTAAGCTCAGGGGTCAATGAGAGCATGACATTTGTGTTTAGAGTGAAACGTACCATTTGCCTTGCCAATGGCAAGAACGTAGAGCATTTGCTTACCTAACGTTATCCCTGACCGCTCGCCGTTCATGGCGCCATCAACCCAATTCACACTTTACATTCAACCCAGGAGACCTGATACTTTGGGTGCTCTGTGTCGTGCTTGGAATATACCGAGATGAACTATCTGCTGTCATTCGTCGCTCTCCTCATCTCGTTTCTTGTATGGCGCGCACTGAAGATATGGCAAGCGTATCAGGTATGCAGAACTTCAGGCATGGAAGATCAACATTCTAATTGTCTGATTTCAATTCGTAGAAAATGGGTCACATCCCTGGGTTCTTCACCCTGTTCGAGGCGACGACTGTAATAGGTGCTCTCTTACCAAGTACCTCTTGGAATCTGGGCCTGTCGTTCACTTGGAAACGAAAAGAGTATCGTGCGTCATCTTCGTTTTACTTGGGTACATTTCCTGACCAATATTCATTGAAGTTTATCTCCAGCGCAAGTCTGAGATCATTGCTATATTCCCGGTACTTTGGGGCGAAGCAAACGTCTATCACTGCTCCCCAGAAGTTCTCCGTCAAGTCAAAAGCGTGAATGCTGACTTCCAGAAGCTGGATGAAGGCCGAGGGCCAATGAGGTATGCATAAGGTCATTCTCAAAGCTCACTGCATCTGACAAGTGAGCAGTCTCATGGGGCCAAACGTCGTGGCCTCGGAAGGCGAAGATTGGAAGCGTCAACGGCGAATCACCACACCTGCCTTCAATCAAAATTCGTATGTTCATTCAATGATCTCCTTTCAATAGCCTCATTCTTCGACTCCAGGTATGGTTCTGTGTGGGAAGAAACTACAAGAACTTACAATGAGATGGTCAAGCACGAAGGATGGGGGACAGAGAAAGAGGCTTTCGTTCCGGATGTGACTGTGTACACGCGTAAGGTGTGTGTGCTTCTTCGCTCTATTAATGTCGCATTCATTAAGACGCGCTTCCTAACCCCAGTTCGCCCTGCTCATCATCGCATCCGTCGGCTTCGGTCTTCCGCTGGACTGGTCCGAGCCGCGATACGACTCGCGGGGAGTAATGTCAAGGGAGGAGGTCATCACGCAAGTGTCGATGAACATTCTACCGAGATTTATACTTCCTTGGTGGATCTACTTAGCCTTACCGATCAAAAGGTGCTGGCTTCGCCTTTCACTCCTACGAAATCCTCTCTGATGCCATTATATCATTGCTAGCCTCCGAGCCATAGATACGGCATTCAAGAGGATCGAAGTTCTCTTGAGGACGATGATCAATACCCGCGTTGATGAGATCAGGAAAGGAATATCCTACAACGAAGACTTTGACGATCATATCAAAGACGTATTTGGGCGTCTTGTTGCTGCTCAGCTAAGAGAGGGAGAGAAGCTTACCTTGAGCGATCGAGAGATCATTGGCAATTCGTTCATTATGCTGTTCGCCGGACACGGTGAGCAATCATCAACCTTGCATGAATTTTACTAGATAATATTGATCTATTAGAAACAACGGCTTTCACTCTTGCTGCTACGTTGGCACTCCTGGCTGTGAATGAAGAAGAACAAGAGAAAGCATACCAGCATATCAAGAAGACACTTCCCGATGATCGCTCACCAGTGAGTCCACCGCGGCCATTCAGCCTTTACAAGAAACTGAGCATTGAAAGACCTTCGATGACTACGACTCTCTCAGCATCGTGCTGGCGTGCTTCTACGAAGCATTGCGGATGTATCGTATGTCTTATTCTCCTCATTCATCTTGCCGAAATCTAATCGTGGTATAGCTGCCGCTTATATGAGTCTCCGTCAAGCAAATGAAGATACATCGCTGACTATCCCTAGTATGAAGAGACCAGGGGAAATCGAGCGGATCACAGTGAAGAAAGGAACGACTGTGATCAACGATTTCGTCGGAATGGGCAAGTTCACCTGTCACAACAGTATATACAGGAAGCTGATATCCCTTTCGCCAGCCTACAACGAACGAGTCTATCCAGAAGCTGAGAAATTTATGCCGAGTCGGTGGTACGGCACCAACGTCGAAAGGATCATAGGCTTCGGGTACGGCCCTCGGACTTGTCTGGGGATGAAATTTGCTACCACCGAGGCGACGTGCTTCTTGACGTTGTTATTGCGTGAATGGAGAATTGAAGCCGTGTTCGAGAATGGGGAGACACAGCAAGAATGGCAGAAGCGGGTACTCAACCCGACCTTATTCACAACCTTGACCCTTGACAAAGTCCCTTTACGATTCGTGAAACGTTCCTAGATCTTCATTTTGTGAGCTATGGATTCGTTCTTGTTGTAGCGCTTTACTTTCTTGGGCAGTAGTACTATCTGCTGGGTTGAATCGTTGTGCATGTGGTGCCGAAATCCGGTTCCGGGATCGAAAGTCCGGAATCAAATATTCAATCGCCGACAGGAGTTCGTGTCATTCTCTTCCACGTCTGCTTCTGTGCTTACATTTTCCTTGCCTTTTCGGAACTGACATTCTCTTGTAGTCTATAGACGAGTTATCTGACCAAGCGCGACGCGTCAGTTTGCAGAACAATAGTGAATGCCTGGTTCGCTGACCCATACTAAATATATTCAAGACTCTTATAAATCGCCTAGGCCTACGTTCTATATCAAAACTTTTAGATTCCTACACATCGATCCATCAATGTCTCTTTGATCCAGCCTTATACCGTATATATTTTTCCCAATTCAAGTTCCACTATGGGCTGGACTTCTCGATCGTTGGAACAAAAATATATCCGGGTTCGTCTGTATCAACTTCCTGTGCCTGAAATCCGAACTGCTATTTCGTTGAGCTTCTAGTGCGCAAATCTACCTCTCAGAACGGTAAAAAAAGCCCCAGTTGCCCAGCTAAAGCTGGAGCAGCGTATCGGAGAATCTTCATTGGTCAAGACTTCGGATCACTCCGAACAGAAATTGATCAGCTGCTGGGCAGGAACGCGAATGGTAAGTCTGACGTTAAGTTTTTACCACTTATATCTTTCTTATCGCTTCTCAAGACCGAATCAAGTGACAATTTCGCGCGCTTTATACCCATCCATCCATCAAATCCAAGAGTGATGCTCTTCTGTGTGGGAAGCGATATCGATAAAAGCTATGGCGGATGAGGGTCTACTTCTTCTGCCGAGTCGACCTATTTTCTTTCTCTTTCGCAGTCTCACCGTCCTGTCATGCTCAACGTTCAGCTAAATTCCTTCTGGTCCCATGAGTTGCTTCCGAAGGTGACAAGCTTTCGAGTATTGGATCAATTCATCGCCTGCGTGGCACTCTTCATCTCCTATTCATTATGGCGTCGGTGCTTCTCGAGACTGTCAGGCCCTAACGGCGAACCCTTACCTCCTGGGCCCTCACCGAAGTTCATCATCGGCAATCTTACGGATATCCCGTATGTCGATCATTGGAAGACGTTTGCCAACTGGAGGAGGGAGTTCGGTACGTGTAATAGTAATTCCCGATCTGAATGGCTGAAGATGAATTCTATGATAGGTCCCATAGTTCATGTGCGAGCCTTCGGTACATCGCTGATAGCAATTAGCAACTTGAAGTATTTCAACGAACTGTTTGACAAACGTGGAGCTATTTACTCCGAACGGCCTGTCTTCACCATGGCTGGAGAACTGATGTCTATGGACCAGGTATCGTATATCTACCACTGCTACTTTTACAAGTGATGCTCAGAAGAGAATTTAGGTGACCACTTGGATGTCATACACGAAGTCTCTGAGAACGCATCGCAAAGTGGACCTACAGGCCTTGAAACCCGAGGCAGTACAAAAGTATCATAAGCTCCAAGAATTCGCCGCCGCGATATATCTTCAAAGTATTGCTGAGGATCCGCTGAATTTTCATCATACTCTACGTCGGTGAGTGATTTTAGAGCTCTTCATTCAAGGGCAATTAAAGTCGATCCGAACCTCTTATAGCATGGCTGCGAAGGTTGTGGTGGCGATCATTTACGGGCAACCTTTGACTGCCGATGACGGAGTAAGTGATATATTGGTACTCGTCGTCCAAGCAATCGCTGATCGCGTTCGCTGGTCAGTATCTCAAACATGCCGCCGAGATAATGGATATGTTGAACACTGCTGTTCAACCTGGTCGATATCTGGTTGATCTGCTTCCTTTCCGTGAATATTCCCTTATATCATCAATCAAGCTCCACTAATTTTGGAAGTTAAAAATGTCCCTGCGTGGCTTCCACTCACCGGCTTCTTGGAAGAAGGAAAACTTGGACGTAAGAAGCTCATGCAATTCATTTATGACCCCATAGAGCAGGTTGAGCGGGAGATTGTGCGTCCAGTTCTATCATTATGACATCGCGAATTTCTACTGATGCATCTCACACATTTAGGAGGACGGAACAGCACTTTCTTCGATTGCCGCGGACCTTTTGAAGGAACTTCCTCAGGAATCTACCGAAGAAAGCGAGACCCTGAAGGAGGCAATCACTTTCGCTGTCGGTACATTATATGGAGGTGCGCAGGTCCTTCACTCTCTCCGCTAAGGTCCTGACGTCCCAGTCTTTCAGCCGGGGAAGAGACAGTCAGTTGTTCCTTTATACATGTACGATGCCGCACGCAATTCAACAACGCATCTATAGACATTCGCGACGATAGCTATCTTCATCCTTGCCATGGCGCTAAATCCGGAAGTTCAGTCGCGCGCGCAGGAGGAGATTGACAGGGTAATTGGCCACAGTCGTCTCCCAGAGATTGACGATAGGGATTCTCTCCCATACGTTACTGCTTTGGTCACGGAGCTCTTGAGGTGGCTGCCTTCCGTTCGAAGTGGTACGCTCGCATTTCTCTGTGTGATTATCTTCGTTGACTAATATCCTATTGCCGGATAAGGTATCCCCCGTCGACTGCTGAAAGACGACGTCTATGAAGGTGAGTTTAAATACGTATTTTCCCTTCCGTGGTTCACCATGGATCTAGGGGTCTATCTTCCTAAAGACTCGATGATTTGTCCCAACATTTGGTAGGTCTGTTCGCCAGCGGAATTGAGCGAAGAACCTCACAATGTTCTCTAGGAGTATCACACAAGATCCCGAGCTCTACGAGAGCCCTGAAACGTTGAACCCCGAACGATTCATGGGTCCCAAAGAAAGCCAAGCGATCGACCCGGGTACTTATGTCTTTGGATTTGGCCGAAGGTTCTCATAATTGTTGCCGTTATTGGATGACTGACTGACGTTGGTGGGCTTTCAGGGTATGCCCAGGAAGGTATCTTGCTCTGAACACCATATTTGCCTTCGTGTCAGCGATTTTGGCTACTTATACTATATCGAAATCTGTCGACGAAGAAGGGAGAGAGACATCGTTGGATCGCATCACGTTTCATGAATCCATAGTCGCGTACGTGAGCTAGTTATGTCACCAAATCGACCTGATCTTGATTAATCCAGATACCCTGGGACATTCCCATGCAAATTTAATCTGAGGTCGGAGATCGCCAGAGCGAATTTCGAGCGAAAGCTGGCAGAGGGCATCACTTATTGAAGACGGACAGTATCACTTTCAGCACGAAACAAGCCGTGATACGTAGCTTAAATTATGAATAAGATCCTCGCCGGCTAAACGTAATGATTCGGGCGTAATGCATACAAGGCTCACTTCCGCTTCACGAACTTCAACGGAACCTTTGATAGAGTGAGCGTGATACCAAAGTCAGCTTTCATATATTTCTCCTTCCACTGCGCAGGCGTCTCTCCATCTTTCAAATTCAACTCGACCCTCCAATCCCTGAGTAGATGCGTCAAGAAGCACACTGCTTCGGTCGTTGCGAACTTCATTCCAAGGCATGTGCGAGGCCCGGTTGAGAAAGCAAAGATGCGGTCGGTATTGCCGTACCAACGGCTTGGCATGTACTTCAGAGGTTCGGGATAGAGACGGTCGTTATAGCCTGCAAATGACGTCAGTCAGATCCTACCATGCGATCAGGCGAAACTTACAAAGGCCAACCATGTCCACAATTGTGGAAGTTCCCTTCTTGATATGGTAGGCGTCGTCTTGGCCAGGGCTTTTGATACTCGGGAACGTAAAGACCACATCTTCACGAGCGTCGCGGAACAGTATATAGCCGGCAGCTAAGCAAAGATTCAGCATCAGGATTGGTAACTTAGCGGTGGAAGAACATACGGAAGAGTCGGATGGCCTCGTATAGACATGCGAGTACACCCTCGAGCTTGTCGTAATCCTCGAAAACCTAAAAAATAAAAGCGTGAGAAAGTCATCTAAAGCTCTGGGGCATGATCAAGCACCAAGTCTTTCCCCTCTGGAACGACCTCCTGAATGTGCGCGAGCAATTTATCCTGTTCATTCGTGTCCAAGGCCAAGAAAGCAAGAGTCGCAGCCATAGAATGTGCAGTGGTTTCTAGAGCAGAAATGAACCTCAGGATGATGATGAAGTAAAGCGCTTTCTGCACTCACCATGCCCAGCGAACAGCATCAAGAATGCGTTCCCTACGATCTCAGTGTCACTGAGACTCATCTTCGGATTCGAGCTTCCTTGAAGTTGTGCCTGCACCAAGCGCCCAAACACATCTCTCACGGTGTCGTCAAGGTCCTCATCCGCAGCAAGACGCTTCTTGACCTCGTCGCCCCGAGATGATATCAAGCGGGTCAATAGCGATTCGATAGATTTATAGGCATGGTCCACTTTCTTCAGGCTATTCAACAGATTAGCGACGTTGCCTAGGGTGGATTCCGAGACGCGTACTGCTTCGATGGAATGAGCTTATAAGCCCACGCAGGAGCGATGAATTTCGTAATAATGTTGAGGGAGACTTGGGTGATGATCTCGCGATTCGACCATTCTCCTCGTTCATTCTGAGCGGGTTCGGACCAGTCAAGTGGCATACCAAAGCCACAGGCCGAGATGACGAACAAGGCGATCTGCGCGGGGACGAATCAGCTCGTGTCAAACACTTTGACCGACGGGTACTGACTTTACGGGTATAAGTATTGAAGTCCGGGATGGTGACAACGTCCTTATCTCCCCAGTTTTCATGATCGATCATTTGGAGGAATGAACGTTTCGTTTCCTCCCAGACGAGTTGATAGCTAAGAAATCAACGATATGTGAATGACCTCGAGTAGGATAGGGCGAATATGGCGTACGATTTCTGATTGAAAGCTGGTGCTGCGATTCTGCGCTGCCTCTTCCACGTCTCCCCATCCGCAGACACGATATTCGGTCCCAGTATCCTTCGTGCCAATTCAATATTCGGTGATTCAAATCAGTGCTCTCGAGCTCACTCGATTGCCCTAGAAGCTTCTGGAGGTTTTCCAAATGCTGCATTGGTCGCCATCATTTGCTTAGCGACTTCGATGGAGGAGATATAGATGACGGGGGCTCCCCAGAGAAGTGGAATAATGGATATAACCTCTGATTGATGGCGTTTGTAGACTGAGGGTGGGTTTAATGTTACTATCATTGTTGGGCACATAGACTGACTCACCATCTCTGTCATGCCACGGAAATGACAGCCCTGCGTTCCACCAAGTATGAGGTAAAGTGGAGCCGATGATGCTCATAGGACCGAAAGTCGTGATGAAGCCTGGGATGTGGCCAATACGCTGGACAAGGAACCTTGGTGAGTATTACCAGCAAAAGAGCAAGCTCTCGTCGCCATACCTTGTAAGCAGAACGTATCTCGAAAATACGCCATACGACGAAAGCGATAGCCAAGGCCCAAAGGGTGAGAGACAGCGAAAGCATGATGAAAGGCCAAGAAAGAAAGGCGGAAGATGAATATGTACAAGTTTATGTTGCAAGCATCCAACCAGCTAGCTGGGACGAGTCCTGTCTGGCGCAGCAGCAGGATCAGTGAAGTGAAGGTGAGCGGTTGTGAGAAAGTCTAACGGTTCCGGCGAACGTTCTCCGGTTCCGCGGCAGGCACACATTTCTAGTTAATTCTCAAGAGCCTGAGGCCTGAGGGTTTGATTCTGGTTAAAATGCAAGGCCTAGCATTGTTTCGCTCGTCTAAATAGACAAGAAGCCTTTATTCGAGCGATTATAGGAGATCTACAAGTACAAAATCTAAGGACTACAAAAGACTGATTTATTCAGAAGCCTGCCGCCTGATAAATTTAAGCGGAACTTGATCAAAGGTCAAGGTGATAACAAGTTCGGGCTTCAATATCCGGGTCTTCCACCGTTCCTTAGTTTCACCGTCTAGCATATTCAGTTCCACTTTCCAATCACGAAGTAAGAGCGTTAAGAAAGCAGTTGCCTCCGTCGTCGCGAACTTCATGCCCAAGCAGATGCGAGGGCCGTATCCAAAGGCGAAAACACGATCGACATTGCCGTACCAGCGACTGGGCTTGAATGTCTTGGCATCAGGATAAAGACGCTCATTATAACCTTCATGAACATCGGGTCAGGCAACTATGGGGATTTTGATAGGGGGTCACTCACACAATCCAACCATATCACTCATGACCGTCGTTCCTTTCTTCAGTGGAATTTTGGCTGTTTCACCAGGGGTCTTGATACTGGGCGTGGCGATGATGGTATCCTCATGATTATCTCGCGTTAACATATACGCTGGGGCTGGAGGAGACCCATTGTTAGAAAACACGTCATCGGGCATAAAAACCACGCACGATATAGCCTCAGAGCTTCGTAGAATGTTGCCAGGACGGTATCCAGAGCGTCATAATCTGCGAAGGTCTGAAGGAGGATGATCACTTGATCAAGGGTCAGACGAGGAAAGGTCTTACGGGAGCACGATCATCCGGAAGCACTTTCTTGATGTGCTGATAGACATGTTCCTGCTCGTCCTCATGAAGAGCTAACATAGCAAGCGTAGCGGATAACGTATGCGCAGTCGTCTCTGTAGCATTAATGAGTTCAATTCTCAGACGCAAACGTAAGAACACACCATGACCAGCAAACAAGAAAATAAAAGAATTCCCAATTATCTCCCGATCATTCAGCGACAACTTGGCTCCATTCTGGACTTGAGATAGAACAAGACGCCCAAACACATCCTTGATGCTCTGGTCCATGTCTTCGTTCAGCTCGATACGCTTCTTCATCTCAGTATTCCGCTTTTTGATCAGGTTGCGCAGCAATAGCTCCATGCTCTTGAACGCGGAATCGATAAGCTTGAGCCTGGCCAGCGTTGGTTGTTAAGCATGATGGAGAGAGGAGCGCAAAACGTACTTCTTTGTGGGGAAGACGTAATACACCCACCAGGGTACAGCATATCTCGGCAGGATATTGGTCGAAACCTGAGTGATGACTTCCTC
The DNA here is from genome assembly GCA_001632355.1 of Sistotremastrum suecicum HHB10207 ss-3. Taxonomy (NCBI): domain Eukaryota; kingdom Fungi; phylum Basidiomycota; class Agaricomycetes; order Sistotremastrales; family Sistotremastraceae; genus Sistotremastrum; species Sistotremastrum suecicum. Next base: position 134,814 of record KV428035.1, on the reverse strand, counting down.
GGCAGACATATCACCGCGAGAGTTATATCGTGGCTCGTCCCATTCCAGAGGAAGACCAAAGCCGACAGCCGCGATGATGAACAATGCCAACTGAACAGTCTGAGTTCAGCATGGCACGATATTGCATGTGTAGTGAAATACCTTTCTTGTGTATACGTTGAAATTGTCAACGCTCACGACAGCCTTAGACTTCCATTCCGGCCTTGACATCATTTGGTGGTAAGTGCGAGCTGTCTCGTCCCAAACCATGCGGTAACTGCAGAGCATATTCAGCATAGTTGTGTTGCATTATAACATGGACACTTACGATGAAGCATTGAACGCCGGAGAAGCATTTCGCCTCTGTTTCTTCCAGTAATCAAATTCCGAAGCAAAGACGTTCGGGCCCATGATACTATTGACGAATGAGCGCTTCAACCAAATGTGCCACACAAGAGCGCTTGCTCGATAGCTTTCATGGCCTTCTCGGGTCGGTGCCATGGTGCATTCGTGCTAAGAATCTGTCGGGCAGCTTCGGGCGACGAATTGTACACGTTGCAATCGCCCCAGAGGACCGGGAATATCGTGATGAGCTCGGATTGATATTGTTTATAGACTAGCAGACGAATGATCAGAGAGGAATGAGTCTGACAATGAGCACACTCACGATAATCTTTCCTCAGCCACGTAAACGATAATCCAAGGTTCCAGGAGTTGCTAGGTATAGAGCCACCTATCGCGGTCGTTGGCTCAAAGAGAGTGAAGAATCCCGGAATATGTCCAATACGCTGTTTCGATGTTCAGAACACTGGAGCTTCACGAGAGATAGAATACTCACCAGATAGGCTTCAGTCAATCTGACGATACGCCACGTTATGAAGCCCAGAATCGCCACGCAAACGTAGAAATTCAACATTGCCAAAGTGCAGAAGAAAATGAGTCAAGAATATCCCTCAGATGAGGGCGTGGGCACAAAGACAAGCAGACCCTGATATACGATCGTCGACCCATCTTGAGACGTGAACATCAGTTGAAATCAAATGAGTGCCCTTGCCGGCTTTCTTTGACCGCCGTTTCGCGCTCAATCGGAGTTTGAACATCAAACCCGAAGAGGGATCCGAAAGGGATCCGAAAGCCGCTCTTTCAGGAACCCCGGCAATGCCGAGAGAACCTTGCTAAATACGGAAGTTTGACAAGAATGTTGAGACAGCATTCGTGAACTGGTATTCGTCGGCGCAAAGTCATAGTTTCATTTTCTCTATCTGATTTATGCAAAATGTCAACAACAGCGACTCAAGGCGCTCTGCAGCCGCCCGAAATGATAAATCAAGTAATGAAGCCGAGAAATCGGCGGTGAAACGAAGGAGACGGGATACTTTCAGGTCCATCACTGGACCATCAGCACGTTCAATTGATCACGCTGAACTGATACTCGTTTCCTTCTGGTAAAGTTTTCTACCATGAATGTTCGTGTATAGGTTCTATGGCAGGTGCACTGCAAATCCCTAAATCATCGAGAGAACGTACTATTCATGACAAGACAACTTGTGGTTCTCCCACATCTTTAACCTTAATGTGTGGTGAGTACCGTCGATAGGTGTACAATAGCCACATATACGACAGGAAACACCTTCCCGATCCCAACTTTGACACTGAGGATCCAACTCCAGCTTGAGCATCCACATAACGCCTCCCGTAGGGTTGGATCTCAGCGTACCACCGTTTCTTTTCCGGAAGTATTTTGAGACATGGGAATATAAGACTTTCCTGATCGTATGGTAAGCATTGTAAGTAAATTATCCACAGTATCTGCCCGTCGCTGGCCACGAGCCAGAACATTCGGCGGTATAGCGTTGTCAAACTCACCCCTCTAAATTGTTTTCTTGTATTTGAATGATAATGTTTCGTAGGCGTTGTTCGTGATCGATGGGGCCATCGGGTAAGAAATTCCTGACAATCTTCAGCATCTGTGATAATCTTTGAGACGAGGAAAACACACTTGTCTTCCGTACAGTACGTCTTGTGTTGCCTCCAGAGTGCTAGACGCGTTTCAGCCCTCCCCTTAGGCGGTACGTCTATATGAGCTTCGCAGAATCGGCAAACGACGATTTTCTTATCCCATAGTCGACATTGCGGATCTTCTTCTACCTTATTCATCCAACTCAATATGGCACTCGTTCTGATCGAGATGCCTTTGGCGAAGTAGGTATATTTCATATCGAAGGTCCTGTCAATGGAAAGAGTATTGAGCTTGAGCCGCTAGATAGGAGATTGAATATTTACTTTTGTTTTCCAAGCGGGACATCCTGCCCCGGTATTGCGCTGAAGGACGGGTAAGAGCAGGTAGGAGCCTGCATAGTCGAACAACCGCCAAGCCTATATTAATCGTCAACATGAGAAACCTTCGACACCGAACATCGCTTCTGATTCGGAAGGATCTCCTTACATTTCTTTCTCAATTCCCATGCTCTGTTGTTCACAGTCTTGAGTGAATGAGGAATTACCATCGTACGAGCTAGAGGGGACAATATTGTCATGGCTCTGGGAGCTCGAATACTTTGCTTGATGGGTTCGGGATGATTTTGTCCGAATAACGGTTGTTGGCAGCTCAAGATCCGCCAGCTCTGCATTCGGTGATGTTCGAGGCCAAACATTGTACTTTTCCCGAGTTCTGGCATTCGGAGAATTGATCTTGGAATTGATTGCGCATTTGGTTGGGGCACCGCGCCGTTCGGGATCGGAGCTCGGATACACCGAGTTGACAGCGATTGGCTCATCGGAAGTAGTTGCTCTGATTGGGTTCCTCAGAGGATTCACTTGCTCGAGACACAATAACTCACGATACGCGTCCTGAAAATCCACCAGTCACGATCCATGCTCCTTCACCTTGCTCTCTGCTCATAGCCTCATTTGCTTTCCAATCGGTGCGTTGAACTGACGATACTGCATTGTCTATCTCCTCGTTAGCATCCGGGCCGCCTAGAAAACTTTAAGAAGTGCAATCTTACCAAGATCGAGTGCGAACACTCTCAAACTGGGTGTCGTTGTAGCTTCAGATGATCGCTGAGGATAGTGATGTCTGAGAAGGGATACGAGTTCGTTAACTATTGATTTGAACGAACGCAGACTTACGTGCGCCGACCATAGATATTATGAGCACTTTCCCCGCGCAGGAAATCCACCCGTCTATTATCATCATCAAGCCTGTTTGATGATCTGGCTCGTCAATATTGGATAGAATGCAAGGCAACAGTTGGCCTACCTGCTTTCGCTCACGATCGGTTGATCAGTTTGCGAAATAGGTGACTCTTTCAAGGCCGGAGACAATCGTAATGTGGGTTGAGGGTGGACGTCGGTCACAGGTGCCAGATCGTTCCTGATATTGGTTGAAGTTGTTGATTTGTCTTGCAACGACCTGATATCCGGAGTGGTTGGCAAATCAGCGACGATGGCCAACGGACGACGTGAGAAACAGCGGAAGGCTTACTTTCTTGAAGTTGCAGTGACGGGCGGAGGCGGAGGCGGAGGCGACGATGTCTGGTGGATGTAGATGTCGCTGCGGCTACAAAGTCGGGAGGGAACATGCATGTCAGTACGATTTAGTGACGATGCGACGAGAAAAGACCCACTTTTCTCGTCCGCAGACTCTCTTATGGTCGTACCATGGTACGAGTTTCCATTCCCCACTGCCGAGTTCGATGTGGGCATGACAGACGCGACATCGCGCTTGCTTTAATGAGCAAGCCCGACATTGCGGATCTGATGCCAGTGCACTGTAAGAGTTCCAATCGTGATTCATTCTTGCGAGAGAGATGGGAGGAGATGGGAGGACCTGGACGAGTAGGGTCTGCGAAACAGTGGTGTCGGATTTCCCCGCTCGGTTATCATAGCACGAATCGTCCCATGTGCTCACATGTTCAGTGGCGGAACCGTAATTCGCTTTTTTCAATTGGATTTTGACTGTTTCGAGATAATTAACCATTATTCTGTCATTGTCTTTCGCGTTCGTTTATCCTGTGATTTTTCCCGAATTTTTAAAAGCATTGTTCTGTTGGGTCTCGAGGACAGGCGGGGGAACATGTGTTTTCGGCAAGTCGCGAGAATGGCCTCGACCTTCGGAAGCAAATCTATGCTGCCAACTTGAACGCTCGTTAACGTTGCTCATCGTTGAACGTTGAACAGCGACTTTGGCCAACATCGACGAGTGCAACCAGGTTGAGCGCACCGGGGAACGACATCCATCATTCAACTAGCAACCCCCCCAAGCTTAGCTCGTACAGGACATCATGCCACGTCATCATACATTTGCCTCCGACGGTCCGTCTTGCATCGCTGGTACTCTCGATAATTGGGTTTGGAGCCTCTGAGGACCATACTTCTCTCCTACTGCAGTGCTGCATTCGAAGCCTAGCCTAGTCTCGTCCCACCATTAGTCATTCTCGGCCAGAGTAGCAGCGGCAAGGGAGACATCGCGAATCGTTCCGAACAACTCTTGGATGGTGGTCTTGAAATGGCGAAATCCCCTCTTATCTATGTCTGCGTCTGCCGACGTGTGCCTGGTCCTTTCCATCGAGTATACTGTCATCTTTCATCGTGAAAATTGGTGTCCTTCACGAATCGATCCAGTCGACGAAAAAAGGTTCTATGGACCCCTATTTTTCTTGGTTCGATCTTGTCACCGAGAGCGCAGGAAGTGAAGCGAGAGGTCCAGTTTGCCGTCTTGTCTCTGTCTGATTCAGTTTTGGAGTTTCGAATCCTTCTCCAATTGAAAGAAATATGGCTTGACGAAATGTATGACTGCTACTCCGTACTGCCTGCTGGTTCTTGCCTAGTACTCTCGAAGCGGAGCCTTCTATCTGATGCAATATTTTCAGCATCTATACAATCGGAATGCGACTGTTCCTGAGGCTCGCGTGCTATATCGCCACTGGCAGATCTTGAGCTCAAAATCTGACGGATCTTTGTTGCGATCGTTAATCGATTGTTCAGTGACTCCGTATCGTCCCGAAATGTATCTGATGAGCGCCTTTTCATTTCACCGAGCTTCGGGAGATGATGTTCCCACCGGAAGATCTGCAGCTTCTGAACAGATTCGGGCCCGGCTCAGGTAGCCAATGACACATTGTCGCTCATATTTGTGCTCGTGTCATCTCTGAGCTGCAGTGAGATTCGTCACAAGTTGGCAGATCTTCAACGACATAAATATCTCGACGAGTCTTGCCTTTCGACAGACATTCCCAACTAACTTCCATCTCTCGCCACCGTCACCTCTCTTCTCTCGACTGTAATGGCCCACTTGTTGACCGCTGATCAACTGATCCTTTGCTACCTCCATTCTCTGATCCAAGAATATTCTACCTCGTACCCGCAACTCAAGGGGTAAGCTGGCGTCAAAACATGTAGTGTTGCTCGCTCACCATTGTATGCTCAAGTGTTGCTGAAGGCTTGATCGAGTCTATGACCAAAGGCGTTAAGACGTCCTATGAAGAACTAGTAAGCTCGTGTCTGAAAACTGTCTTGGCTGTCAAGGCTCATTTGGCAATCAGAACGCTATCATATCTCCGCTTGTTTATTCGAAAGGCCTGGAAATCGTAGGATTCTGATCTCTTCTTGTTCCGGCCCACTGAGGACTTATGGCACAGGATATCGCGCCCAAGGAGAAGCTAGTGGGTGAGTGACGTTCTCGATATATCCTGTGGATAGCATCATTCTCATCATATCGTCTTGTACATGTAACAATAGGGAGTGACATCGTCCCAAAGCAAAACCTGATAGGACAGCCTCCTTGCTCGATAATGTGATTTGTAAGGATGTGTTCGGTATAATAGGGCGGATGTTACACCGCACCTGGCTATATATTCGAGATATTCGTAAATAGTCCAAATCCATGATATAAGGGCTCTTGAAAGGTCCATAGCTCAATGAACGAGTCGGTAAACACAACAGCTGAATTTAAATTTATATTACGTCAATAACCGAGCGCTTATTCAAGCACCGCCTTGACGACCGCTATTGCTCTCGCTTTGAGGCCATCAGGCCTATCTATTCTTGACTACAGTCCTGGTCATATCTGGCATTCAAAGTCGTCACGGGATGGATCAATCCAGTGTAATCCGCTCGAGACGAAAGCTGAGACTCCCGCTTGAACTCCTGAGGATCATCGTTGAGATTGCTGCGAGGAAGACGAGGAAGACGGGGCTCAAGTTGGGATTAGTATGCCGCGAATTTCGTATATGGTGCGCACACTAGTCTCCAGTCTCACAACGTCTATATGAACCTCAGTCCAATAGGACGCTTCAAATTGTGTACAAAGTTGTTGCATTGAGGTCTTTTACCATCCTTTGCGATTTCGCGTCGGTCCAAGGCCCAGCGACATGCAACACCATTACCCATCTATATCTCGGAAGTAACCCTATGTTTGATGGTGGATTGCTCAAAAAGTGTGGCAACCTTCAGGACCTCGCTGTGAAGGGACGCGACACATTCTTCGGCACCTCAGCATCATCCGCGGATGCACCTTACTCTTCGAGTCCATACTGGAGCGGAGACTCGCCCTCACGTCCAAAACACATTACCGTCATCAACGCAACTAACGAATTGCATGAAGACTCCGGGCCGATGCCAGCGTTGGTGAAGGAGTGTACACACCTCACGCTCTCCTTCACATACGTATGGAATACCGATCGTATTCCATATTGGGGAATCTCTCAGATTCCTGGGCTCACCCATCTTACGTTGATCTTCCCCTCTATGGCATTCGGCCGCGGTACCACCGTGCAAGATATCGTGCGACGCATCTGTACTGAAAATCCTCGCATTGAAGTGATTGCTGTCGCTGTGCGCACAGAGAGTAGGATGTACGGCAACCCTTATCCTGTCAACCGGGATGATCTCAAACCTTCGCCTTATGAGTTGTTGGATCGCAGGGTAGCTCTGGTCACGGAAGATCATGGCGTCTCCGTTCCACGTCGATGGCTCCAAGCAGCCCAAGGTGGAGATAGCATCTGGCACTGGGCCGAGAAAAGGTTGCGGGCGCTGAATCGAGTTTAATATTGGTATACTTATTGGCAGAGGGACAGTATGGACATTGACTGCGGAGATAACATTCCTAGTTGTCAACAACATGTTGCGGACTATTCACTGAATTTTTCGTTCTGTTATCCTTAACCAATTGCAGTTCGTTATGGAAATTATGCTTCGGGTGCAGATATGCGGACAATCGAAGACTCAGAAGATGATACAATAGAAATAGATATACAGCGTTTAGCGCGAATTGTGCGAGAGTAGTGACGAGCCATCCATACGACAATTCGGGTGTCTCTCGTCCCGCTGCACGTTGTGAGACTGCGACTTCGCAATCTGATCCTTCTTCAGTGATTGAGCTACTTGAGCTCGGTGCAATACTCACTGTCGTGGAACGAAAGCTGGGAAGGTATTGCGTGATAGATTCGGTCACTTGACCTACTAGACTTCAACTAAAAGTCAGTGCTGAGGCTGGGTAAGATTCAGATCGGGACGATGCTCACTGTGCAAACTCTGAGAAAACTCCTTCGTCATCCGACAGAATGGGATGATCAGCATTGTATACGAGAGCCATGAAGGATGGATGCAGCGATAAGAGAGGAGGGAAACGTTAAGCTCTGGGTGCAGCGCTGAGAGTGGACAGGTATTTGACCAATTTCTGAGGCATAAAGCGCCCACCTCAGAAGCGGTGAGGGCTAATGTCCGACATTCCATTCTGCCGTCAGAGCTGATGCCGCTGTCAGTGGGCCAATGACAGAATCGGAATGCACAAGTCATTGATAGGCGCATAGGCAATAAAGAAGGCTCCAGACCATACAGCAATGCTTCAGCCCTGACGCGGTGTAGGTGAAACCCGTCAAGGAGACGCTCAACGGGAGATCTCGGACCGTCTGACGGACTTCGGCGACATGGGAGAACTGCAGGGATGCAAAGTAGCGGGGGGCTATCAGAGACGCAGGAGAGATCAGGGAGAAAGCGACGGGGCCGGTTGGCCAGCTCAGCGTCAGAGACCAGTAAACGACGGGGCTAGAACCAGGCTTCGGATTTGACCGATATCAGAAATTTTCTTCTTGAATCATCACTCTAAGGCCGCACGATACCACACATACACTGAGAGTGTTTGATAGAAACAAACTGTATGTCTGGAGACTGAGTCGACCGTCATTTTGGTAGGGGGTCGTGTGACTGCGAAGAGATGCCGAATTCCAATGATGCGTGGGATATTGCGCGAGCAGAGAATGAGTTAGACAGGTCTACATCTGAGCTAAACCTTGCAGACGAAGCTCACATTTTATAGCCCGTTTTTAGCACGCGCGTCGGTGACAGTGCCCGCGGTGCAGACGCTCGTTAAATAATGATAGGACGTAGAGATGAGATGACGCCTGGTCGAGTAACTGGAGCGCTTTGAGTGACTGGATTCCACATATTGAGAATGGTGAATGGTCCTTATCAGTCTCCTCGATGCTTCATGGGACGAAGGTAGTGACCGTGACGTGGCACCTGGTCGCCGTAGATGCTCCCAGCGTATTGGCCTCAAATTCCGCAAGTTAAAAGCGACGTCACAGACTCAGAAGCAGCACCAGATCCTACACAGCAGCACTAGAGTCCTTGAGGTTTGTATTGCCAGCCCTTTGTATGATTCCAGAGAGATACTGTCATGATCGTACGAGCGGAAGGGTCGGCGTTCGGGACATTCGGATATATCGCTTATTAGCTCCTTGTCTTCAACTCGAACCTGTACTGAAGCTTTTCTTTCCCGTTCGCTGTCGACGTCGGAAGCTGTCCAAATTGGACTACCGGAAGGTCTCCCGGTCACATAAAGCCAATTACATGGCGACTGGTGAATTTCTCCAGCTGCTCGCAGGAAAAACGTTGTGATCGCGTGGTACAGTTGAGGCAAATTGGAAACGTACCTTTCCCCCTAACGAAGTTGACCGTCGTCCATTCAACTAAACATCCTGACCGAATGTCAAACGACCAAAATCCGACAGAACAATCGCCTCCCTATCTTTCATTCCCCGATGGCGACCTCATCCTTCGAACATCAGACGGCGTCGATTTCAATATTCACAAGCTCTTGTTAGGGCTTGCGTCAACCCCTTTGCGGGACATGACCACACTGGGAGATCAAGCTGCGAAAGGAACCGACGTTGTCGTCGTCGGCGTCGCCGAGACCAGCGAAATCTTCACAATCCTCCTTCGATACATCTATCCTGTTCCGAGGGAACATATCACATCTCTAGATCAGATTAGCGCCCTCATGGATGTGGCCCAGAAGTACGATTTCCAGGCTGCTATTTCCGCCCTTGCAGAGGACCTCATGGCCCCAGCGTTGCTTCAGGCCCAACCCCTTCGCGTCTATGCCATTGCATCCAGATACCATCTCGAGGATGTCAAGATGGTAGCCTGGAAATCCGCCATGAGGTCTGATTTAGTCGATCCCGATATCTTCTCGGCCCATGAGGTCAACTTTCTCTCGTCAAAAGAGTACAACAGTTTGTTGTACTCCAAACAGAGGCGGACAGGCGACTGTCTCAAGGTTTTGTATAATCACGATCCAGTGGACTGTGATGTGTGCCTATACCTTAGCGACAACACAACGTGGTGGAGCTCTCTTTGTCCTCGAATCGAAAATGCCCTCAAGATATGGCCCTCTGAGGACGCTCTATCGGAAGACATGTTGAGGATCGAGCTCCCAGAAATGGAATGTCCCCAAAAATATTCCCACCTTTTCACACAGGGTCCAGTAGCGCTGAAGAATCTCGCGAAAGCAATTGCCCGCCTTCCATGGCATTACTCTAAGGCACGTCTCTCATCTCAAAAATCTATGCCATCCGCATTCCGCTAATTCTGAATTTATGATTTGCTCTATTATTTACAGACGCCTGCGTCGTGAAAGAATCCTGGAATCTTGATTTTCTCTATGGACATCCTTCTCAAATGTATCCTACAATTTTGCGAATATGATCACGACTCAGATAACGATTCAGAGGGAAAATCAACTTCGTTCCATTGACAACAGTGGTGTGAAAGCAGGGCTGAAATGAGAGCGATTCTCGACACATAGCGCGATCTTCACTGGTACTCGAACAACATTACCACAAAAACGTGCACAGGACGGTAAAGATACATTGCGTCAAACAATGCAACACGGACTACTGACTGCTTGCCTTGCAGAACCGTGATACACTGATACTCCCTCACACTGCCTTGATCTGTCCATGCCAAGGTCTTATGATTACTCGTCAAAGAAGCGATCAAGCTCAGTACGCACCGAAAGTATAGTCTCCGGGAGATACGTTCTATATTCAACCTGTCAATCTAGTTATATAAAATACTCGAAGAGACTCACTATTCCTTTCTCCTCGAACGAAGTCAAGGGATCGAGTAAAAAATCCTACGGTTGTGCTACAGTAAGCAAAGAGTATCGCGCCGATAAATCCACATACTAGCTCTTGATGAGTCAACATCACGCCTTTATTGATCGACTGAGTGACCCGTCCCGCCTCTCTGAGAGTTCAAATCAGATTTAGTATACCAACAAAAAAGAGACGCATGTACGTTTGTATTGTGGGGTGGGTTTCGGAATATTTTTGAACGAGGAAGGCAAGGTTCAAGATGATTTGTTGTTCGAGCTGGGCAGCTTGAGCCATGTCGTAATTCACGGATCGGGAGGCCAGGTTCACGGGGGTTTGAGCACAGACGGCGAGAGTATGGCTGGACTGGGTACCCCCAATGCGGAAGCATATATAGAGCCTTAATCCTCGACGTGTGGTTTATAGCACCTTCGAAATTGTATTGATCGGATGGGAAGGCACAACGATAGAAAGACGAGGAGAAACGGAGAAACCTTGGTGCGGCACAACTCGGGACTCAAATGACTTGTAGTCCTATTGCAGAGAGGAGATATATAACATCGATGAGGATGTTTCATCATTTATGAAGAAGCAACTCCCGCGACGAATAGATTATCATACGAATGCATCGAAGAAGTAATTTTCTGGACCTGAGGTACGGGTGATATGTATATAAAGACTATGTGTAAGCAATGGGGCGTAGAGGCGGGGTCCGAAACAATTCTCAATCCATATAATGTCAAATGGGACTGGGCTTAGATGATCGAACAAGGAGGAGGACCGTGAGTCCTGGGTGTACCCTGATACTTCATCAAGACTCCTTGATCTAAAGCACTCTTAGAATACTGGTAGGGTAATGCCGTGACTTGGAACTCACCGATAGCGGATTTATCAGCAGCCAAGCTCTATATGAAAGCGTTCAGTACTATGTAATTGAACCTCGGCGAAGATTTACCATTTCCTTCTCGTTGAATGAAGCAAGAGGATACAGGATGAAGTCCTGAGGAATGCGTTTAGCGGAACACTCGTTTTTCTCGTTGAGATGACCTACAAGTTCTTCGTGAGATAGGATAGATCCCTTGAGAATAGATTGAATGGCGCGCTCGGCGACTCTAGGGAAAAATCAGAACTACATCGTCGCCTAGGAGAAAGAGTTCTTACTCTCTTATTTGAGGATACGCGCTCGAGTGTTTTTGGACAACGGAGTGAAGGTAGGTGATGATCTGTTGACCTGGTTGTTCGATTTGCGACATTTTAGGCGTGTGAGACGAGGGATTCGAGCTTGGGGAATGTGGTTCGAAGGACGACTCGAGGGTGGTGAAGAGACATTTGTCGCAAGATCAATATTTATGGGCTTGCGTTGTTGAGGGTGGCAGGTCGATTCGATAGATGGCGGAAGGTTCGGACTGAACGCGATTGGTTGAACATTTCGGCAGCAGCAAGAAAAGCACAGGAATAGCTAAAGACAGCCTTCTACATCACGAGCCTCGGAACACAGCAGTAAGTCGAAGCGCCTATCAAAAGAAGTCGGGAAAAGTCGGAATCGGCATTGACTCGAGCCGCGGCAAGATTTCAACAAGTCGAAGGTTCTACCAGTGATGTATTTCCTGATTGGATGAGTATTCAATATTGACGGGCCTAGACGTGTTATTTCATTCATTAGCTTGGTCTAAATTTAGGACTAGAGACTCTTTGCTGTCCAGGTGTCAGGAACGTGTCGGCAAAACCGCGATGCGCTGATCCTAAGAAGCTTCCGAGAACCGGAGTACGGAAGAGCTGTTCGGAATGTGTAGGAAATCCGCTGAAACACAACACGGGAAATTAAGGTACAGAAGGGTACGACGAGAATGTTCTTACTATCGAGGAAAACAACAGACAGCTACACTCGGGTGAAGCACTGTAGATCTTCAAGTTGGATTGTCATAACCAGCCAGCATGTCTGATCGGTCTCGTCATATGTGTCTTTGCTACGCCATTCCCGGAAGCAAATCATTGACTTGTCAGCAGCGTCGCCAGGCACAGGCTGAGGTTTTAGTAAATAATTGGCTCGTATTGGATGATGGATGTACGGAAAACAATCCTGCATGATTGTCGAGCGAGACCAAGCCGAATTGATGTCCTACTGCATTCGGCGAGGCTGGCGGCCCTGGTTGAGAACAGAACCCGCAGAATTGCTTCCGAGGGTCTAGGGCGCTTTCGCGACTTGCCGAAAACACGTGTTTCCGCCCGCCGCTTCTCGACAGAGCGGTCATTATGAGATTGGAAATTCCCAAAGATCACAGAGTCCAGGAACATGGAAATTAAGGTGACCCAAAGTTTGATGTACGGATACAATTGATAAAAAAAATGAAAGCGATACGTGTTTCCGCCACTAAAATCGGGACGCATGGAGTACTCGTGCTATGATAACCGAGCGGGGAAGTCCGACACCTCTCTTTCGTCGAGACCACTCCTGCAGGTCCTCCCAGGTCCTCCAATATCTCTTGCAAAAAAATGGAGAAAGACTGGGACTCTTATATCGCACTTGCTTCAGATCCACAATGTCGGGCTTGTTCAGTAAAGGAAGCGCGATGTCGCATCTGCCATGCCAGCATTGTGCTAGGGAGTGGGGAAGAGAGACTTATACCATGGTACAATCATAAAACTGTCTGTGGACTAGCGAAGTGCGCCGTTCTCTCTTTGAGCCTCACTCAATACTGCTGACATACCTGTTCTTTCCCGACACCGTAGTGTCAACGACGCCTACATTCACCACGCATGGTCGCCGCCAGCTTCGCCCATCGCTCCGATTTCAAAGAAGTAAGTCTTCCTCCTTTGTTCATCTCAACCGTCGGCCGTTGTCACTGATATGCCATCCACTCCGAATATCAGTTCGTTGCAAGATGGATCCACAACACAAACAGATATTAGGAGCGATCAGGCACATGTGACCGACGCCCACCCTCAAACCACGATACGATTCTCTTCGGCCTCAAGAGAGTCATCTCTTCCTCAAGCCGATCCACCAATAGTGAGTGAGAGTCTAAGGAGGTAAGCCAACTATTGCCCTGTAGACTATTTAGTGTTGACTTTCGAAATCATCATGCAGGCTTGATTATGAGGATGGAGTAGCGGAATACGCAAGGCGATCATCCTGTACAACATCGCCCAGATCATCACCGAAGACATCTTCATCTTCGGGACCGCGCACAGGATTAAGGTGCGACCTAAAGTATCGGTTAAAGCATGGGTCCTAATCAATTGCTAGTTTCATCTTGAACTTAGATGGTGCCGATAGTCAACCTGCGATTCGCTCTCTCAATGATCGCAGTCAGAGAGAGTCAGCGCTGGACATCTACGTTTTGCGCACGTAAGACTACGGTTTTAGGACAGTGGCTAATGAACTGACGTCGAATTGCGTACTAGGGAGTCTCTTTCTCAAGCTCCCCAACTCGCGCCGGCGGATGTGAAAGCGGCTGGTCTCAGCAAGCTTCAAGATCATGGACGCATCGATTTTGCCCCGGATGCTGAGCATAAGGGCAGCAGTACCGTGTCGAGGGCCCTGCGTGATGATTGGGATGGATCACTGATGCAACTTGAAGGAGACGAACGAGAGGTAGGTAGAAGGGAAGACAGATGTGCGAGCGCCGTGGCGCATGAACGTTCCCCATCTTCGTCGTGAGTTATCATTCATCAGTGAGGCAAATGGTCTGAGGAGACCCGTCAGAGAAAATAGTTCCGATGAACCAATCGCTGTAGACTCGGTGTATCCGACCTCCGATGCCGAACGGCGCGATGCCCCAACCACTTGTGCAATCATTTCTTCAGATGCAAGAATCCGGCAAAAGTATGACTTTTTGCCTCGAACATCACCAAATGTAGAGCGAGCGGGTTTTGGCCCGCCCACAACCGTCATTCGGACGAAATCATCCCGACCCCATCAAATAACTCAACCCAGCTACAACAAGAGCCACAGTAACGTTATACCGTCTGGGACGTACGATGGCAATTCTTCATACATCTCGGATCGTGAATATGGTGACACGGAAATCGAGAAAGAAATGTGAGAAGACTATTTCTGTATTGGGGCACCAAAATTTCCCTTGTTGACTATGACTCTAGGCTTGGCAGTCGTTCAACTACACGAGTTCCTGCCTACTCATACCCATCCTTCAGCGCGAAAACCGGCCAAGAGGTCCCGCTGGGAAAACAGACGTATATATTCGATATCCTGTCAAGCGGCTCAATCTCAATACTTTTGCGTTGACAGGACCTTTGATATGGAATATACCTACTTCACCAAAGGAATCTCGATCAAAACGAGTGCCATTATGATCTGGATGAATAAATTGGAAGACGATTCGCAGTGTCGACAATGGGATAAGAAAATCGTCGTTTGCCAATTCTGCGAGGCCCAGATAGATATACCTCCCAAGGGAAAGGCTCAAACGCGTCTGGCACTGTGGCGGCAACACAAAACGCACTGTACTCAGGAAAAGTTTGTTTCCCGAATTCTTGAAGGTTACTGCACAGGCTGAACATGCTCAGGAATGCCTCAACTGATGGCCCCATCGAACACGAACAACGCGTGCGAAACATGATGATCCATATACAAGACAACAATTTAGATGGGTGAGGGACTTACTTTGCTATGTCGTCGAACGCCTCAACTCGTTTCGAGCGGATGGTCCTACAAGCGGTATGAAATTTTCGAGAGGCTGACTTTACGATCAGGAAGATCTTATATTCCCATGTTTCAAAGTATTTTAGGAAGAGAAATGTTGGTCCGCCGAGAAACAACCCTACGGGAGGCGTTCTGTGGATGCTTAGGCTGGAATTGGACCCTCAGTGCCAAAGTTGGAATCGCGAAGGGGTCTCCTGTCGGATTTGTGGGGAAGATACACCTATCGACAATGCTCATCACAATTTGAGGCTGAATATGTGGGAGAATCACAAGTTGTTCTGTTATGAATAGTATTAATAAGTTCGCTTGATGCTTCAAGGATTCGCAGCTCGCTTGCTATGTAGTACTGTATACCGCAATTCTTCGAAACCTTTGTATACCTGTACTGTCCACAGAGAGTTGAGGATCCGGACGACGTGATTTTGATTCCTCGAGAACTTGATGATGGAGGCAGCGAAATGCCTTTGAAATTTGAAAATAGCCCCCTGCCAAATCGGTTAACCGGAAAACGGGAAGCGGAGTGCCGGTGCCCAGTGCCGACGGGCGTTCGCTTCTAATCGCCAGCTCACCGTGACCTAGCTGTCCTGAACCTGCGCCTCATTACTGACGTGAACGACGATGAGACGATCAATTATTTCCTCAAATGTTGCGTCTCTCAGGAGGCCAATGAGGCAGCTGGGCGTGGCGGGCATGCGGCGGGCCTGGAGTGAGTAATAAATTTTCAGACGATAATTGAAGTCAACAGTGCTAACGCTGATTTGGACAGTGTCGACTGATAATAGGATCGTGGTGGCCAACCCTGTTGTCGAATTGGATGGAGATGAGATGACCAGGATTATATGGAAGAAGATCAGAGAAGAGGTACGTCGCTCTCTTCAGCTCATCGCCGCAACTCTCTCACACGGGCCTCCGTCTCATTCGTATTCAATAGCTCGTTCTTCCCTATATCAAGCTCGACATCAAGTACTTTGATCTTGGACTTGAACATCGCGATGCCACCGAAGATCAGGTCACAATTGACAGCGCAGAGGCTATCCTCAAATATAACGTTGGCATTAAATGCGCAACTATCACCCCTGACGAAGATCGAGTCATCGAATTCAATCTGAAACAAATGTGGAGGTCTCCTAATGGAACGATCCGTAACATCCTGAACGGAACTGTCTTCCGCGAGCCTATCGTGCTTGAAAAGATCCCTAGACCAGTTCCTGGATGGGTCAAGCCTATCGTCATTGGACGACATGCGTTTGGTGATCAGTATCGCTCCACCGACTTTGTTGCTCCTGGACCCGGAAAGCTGCAATTGATCTATACACCGACCGAGGGCGAGAAGGTCGTGATGAACGTATACGACTTCAAGGGCAAAGGTGTAGCGATGAGCATGTACAACACCGACGAGGTATGTGCTCTCATTCGTTCTTTTGAACATCATCCTTACCCAAGTCCATACAGTCAATTGAAGGCTTTGCTCACGCGTCCTTCAAAATGGCCCTCCAGAAATCCCTCCCTCTCTTCCTCAGCACGAAGAACACCATCCTCAAAAAGTACGACGGCCGATTCAAAGACATCTTCGCAGGTCTCTACGAATCAACCTACAAATCCGAATTCGAAGCCAAAGGGATCTACTACGAACATCGTCTCATCGACGACATGGTCGCTCAAGCTATCAAATCATCCGGAGGATTCGTATGGGCTTGTAAGAACTACGATGGGGATGTGCAGTCCGATATTCTCGCGCAAGGATTCGGAAGTTTGGGAATGATGACTTCTGAACTCGTTACGCCTGATGGAAAGACGGTCGAGAGTGAAGCTGCTCATGGAACGGTTACGAGACATTATCGCGAATGGCAGAAGGGCAAGGAGACGTCGACGAATCCTGTTGCGAGTATCTTTGCTTGGACACGTGGACTTGCGCATCGCGCGAGATTGGATGGGAATAAGGAGCTTGAGCAGTGGACGGGTGACTTGGAGAGTGCTTGTGTCGAGGTCATTGATCAAGATGGGATCATGACGAAGGATCTGGCGCTTGCCATTCACGGGAAGGCGATGAAGAGGGAACATTGGGTGGTCACGGATGTGTATATGGATGCTGTTAACGTTCGTCCTCCTTTCGTTTGTCTTGTTCGTTGTGCTGACGTGTCTCTTAGGCGAAGCTGAAGGAAAAGTTGAGAGCCAGAGGAGGCAAGTTAGCAGAGCTTGCCAAGGCGTAATCTGGGTTTGCCACGGTGGATATTGGATATGAATCGGTGCATGTACGATTTGGGATAGAATCAGTTATCAAGGAACTTTTTATTCAGTATGAGGAGCTATGAGCGGAACTTGAGATATTACTACAGACGGATTGGACACCAAGGGTCGCCGTCAGATACAAGAAATTATACTAATACGGGGAGGAATAAGAGGAAAGGAGTCCAAACGATTTACAAAGAATGTCAAAGATGCCGCAGGCTATCAAACGATACAATCGCATTTCGTGAATCAGTAAGAGAGGAAGAACGAGAAAGAAAGGAAAAAGACAGGAAGAGCGCATCAAGTGCTCGTCGTAAGTAAGGCGTAAATCGATGAAAAGGCGTAATCAGGTAGATGTTCTCAGGTAAGGGTTGTTCAAGAAGTCTTGGTTCAAAACCATCCATGAACACGCGCACGCGCATGTCTTCGATGACTCTTTATTGCGACAGGTTCAGCAGCTGCTTCAGCCCCTGGTTCGGCTGAGCGAGCGATAGGGACTGATACAGGGGATGAAGGTCCAGGGCCTGGATGGGGTGCTCGGATGGAGATGGGGACGCGAGGGATGTGCCGGCGAAGGAGTGACCGTTTGGTGGAGTTTGGAGAGCTGTAACAGGAAATTAGCATCTGGCTTATACGAGGATAGAGTGAACTCACCAATGGGTTCCGTTTACATGACTGGTGTTGTTCCCTGACGCGACGGGTGTAACAATGACTGAAGGGGTACCCGAAGCTGACGATGCGGTCGCACTCGATGACGAAGAGATAGAAGACGAGTCGGTTCCCGTGGCGGATTCTACTTCAGCGGAGGACGTAGTAGAAGGTCCTCCTTCGATAACCGTGACCGTCTGAGTAGTAGTTGCGTACACTACGTCTCCGGAAGGAGAGGACGTAGCCGTCGAAGATGGAGCACCTTCCGTGATGGTCACTTGAACAGTGATGTAGGAAGTCGTCGCATCAGCTTCTCCCTCCGTCGAGCTTGAAGACGAAGAGGAAGACGCGGCAGCGAAGTTCGGAGCAGGCGTCGCTGTGGCGGCCGAAGAAGAGGACGATCCCATCATTGTACAATCCGCACTTGACGAAGAGGAAGATGACGATCCCATGTACACCAAGTTCGGAGTCGGACGGCTGCTAGGCGTGTACGAGTATCCTGTCTTCGAGCTCCCCAGCGCGACGTTATTAACGAATACGAAGGAGGTAGACGTCGATAAGACTGTCGCGACAGTCGTAACGTGGACAGACTCGGAAGAAGTAGTTGAGGGAGTGGAAGATGCGCCTGGGAGCGAGACGGTTATGTCGTCCAAGGAGATCATCGTGGAGGAGATGATCAGATCGGGTTCAGGGCCTGTGCGATGACTTCCGGTCTGTTCGGCGGACTCGGGGGTCGAAGTGGAAGTCGAGCTCGAAGAGGACGACAAGGACGAGGATTCCGAGGGCATTGAGGAAGCTTTCGTCGTCATAGAAGACGATGTAGCCGTCGCAGTCGAAGTGGGAGAAGCAGAAGTGACCGTGATGTAGGACACCGCAGTCGAATGAACCGTGACATACGTGGCTCCAGGGATAGATGAAGTCGTCGGGGTCGCAGTTGCAGCAGGCGTAACGGAGACAGTCGCGTCAACGGTGCCTGTAGCCTTGGGCCAGGCTGTGGTCTCCGCTGCTGTGAACCCGAAGAAAGTGACGGGAGTCAGCATGCCGGGTGTGGGGGCTCCAGCCCACGTCATCGACGACAAAGGAGAGTCGACGAAGATATCGTCCTGAGAACCGTCTTCGAAGCCGTAGATTTGATTGTAGACTGGTGGCATGAAGGAGTTCTCGAACATCTGGGGGACAAGTCAGTATCTGTACCTCTATTAAGGAAAGAAGGCGACGAACGTTGTTTCCTTCCTGCTGCAACCAATAGAAAGGTTGTTTGGCGCCATACGTGCAGTTTTGGGGATCTGCGACTTCCTTGTATTGGGGATCATTGCCACATCTTCTGGCGAGGTTGGGCTTCGCGACTGGAACATCGCTGGTGGCACCGGTAACGTTGCACTGGAATCCAGTCATGTAGATCTGTTCGGTGCCAGAGTCGGAGGCATGTTCCCAGAACCAGGCACAGGTGCAACCGCCTTCGGGACAAGCGGGCATTTTGGCTGGGACGTGGAAGTCGGTGTGGAGAGTCCAGACACAAGTATGGTTGACAGAAAAGATTACGAAATCTTCGGGCTTGATATCGTTGACGTGGGAAGGAGGAGTGTAGGCGATGGCCAAGCCACATCCCTGGACGTCTGCAAGGTTGTTCGCGTGAAATTCCTTGGTGGGTGCACCAGGGCAGGGATAATCGCCGGCGGTCCTGCGAGACCGATCAATATTCAAGACTATGCATTTCCATATAATGCGACGTACCCATTGTTCTCAGGCCAGTAGGAAGTAAACGCCTTATTGCAAGCAATTTCGGCAGTCCATTTCCCGCCGGCGGGAAGTTCGACGACGTCCTCTGGATGAGGTGGAGAGCCTAGGTGGCCATGGAACCACCATTGGTCGAATGGGAGGTCACGAAGGGGATCTGCAGCATTGTTCGCTCCAGTAATGTTCCACCCCCACATCGCTGGGTTCCAGATACCTGCAAATGGGTGGCATAGTCAGTCAATGCAGTCCACAACGCATAGTAAATGAGCGCAACGCACTGGCATGTCCGAGTACGGTAGTGAAGAGAGCTGTGGCAATAAAGAGAGAGCGTAAAGTCGAGGACATCGCGTTCGACGATGAGCAGCGAGTGTGCAAGTTGGTCGGGGCTGTCTTGAACAAAAGAACTTGAGAAGATTTGTCGTGAGTTTAAGTAGAAAATGCGAGTCGTGGAGCAGGTCTATGCAGAAAATGGAGAGACAGGAAGTAAGACAGAGCAAGAAAGAGATGGTCGGGAAGGAAGAGATTGAGGGAGTCGGAGACGGAGACGATGAACAAGAACAAAAGTCGAACAATAGCCTGTCGGCTGCATATGCCGGCTTACGTCAGCGACTCGATGGGCCGGCACTCCACTCGGCATCGTCGGCATCCTTGAATTTCGGTGCCACCTCTTTGAGAACGTGCATTCAGTGGCTCAGTGATAATGTTGATGATGCCACGAATATTTTGGTGGCATCCTAATTTTATCTGAAAATATTTTCGTGTGAGAGAACGTGGGCAACCGGAGATGCGGATCGGGACGATCGGCTAGCGAGCTAGATTCGGCTATCCTTGTACAAAGAAACCACAACAATCCATGCACCTGAACTTGCAATGCGAACATCGTGCAAATCATACTCGAGGGCGGTTCCAATCATATGAACCGAATCCAGTTCATTTTCGTGGTATCATTGAATTTTTCCAAGATACGATATCCTTGGAAGTCCCTAATATTGCGTAAGACAGATCACTTTGTGGCAAATTTGTGCATGCCAGATACCATGTCATCTCAAGTTTCATCCAGCAGATCTCGAGTAGTGAAATGGAAACTCGGGTCCTTCAGCCTTAGAAGGGCATGAGCGTGGACCAGGTGTGGGCGTCGACCCGCGTGGGCCTCTGAATGGTCTGGATCGGCTTGGTCGTCCCACTGGTAAAATTCAATAGTGAGTCTCCCTAGCCAACAACTATACAATACTGACAGAGATCAACGACTGTTTGGGCTTGCTGCAGAACGAGACGGAAGGAACTGATTGTGACGTCACGCGACCATTCTCGAATATCGGATAGGATCGGCTTTTGGACATTGGCGCTTGTGATTTCGTTCGACTTCCTCTGATTTTTCGTTCACACAGCCACCTCGTGCTTGCCTCGTGCCTTCTTTCAGGGAGACACCAAGCATCTTATCTGCAGCAGCCACTTTATAGCTTCTCTGGCTTGATTTTTGATAGGTGAATAGTCACTTTTACTGGTTGGTCACTTATCTAATGGTATCTAGCCTGAATTCGATTTCAGGTTCAAGACGGGCCGTAGCCATAGCGCTCTAAATTCCAGAAATGGATTCTCCTGAATCTCCCAGACACGTTTCTAGGTCCTTCAATAACTCGGAGAATGACGCAGAACTTGTACTCCAATCTTCGGACAACGTGTATTTCTACGTACACAAGTGGCCGTTGGCTAAGAGTTCAGCAGTATTTAAGGATATGCTATCGATCGGTGATCGCTATCCTCACTCTGCAGGTGAAACGGAGGATGAGCAGGGTCTCCCAATCGTCGAAATGACGGAGACGTCTGCGACTCTCAAAGCCTTGCTCCGATTTATCTATCCCTGCCCAAACCCCACAATCTCGAGGTTCGAGCATCTAAGCAGTATCACTGATGCTGCCTTCAAGTATGACATCGCGACGGTTTTGAAGGCTGTTCGGATGTTATTGCAAGAATCCCAGTTCATGGATTCCCAACCCCTACGAGTATACGCAATCGCTAAACGATATGAGTTTCGAGACGTGGAAAAGGCGGCCATCAGACAATGCTACGGGATCAATCCGGCCAGCGATCCCTCACTCCTTTCTTTCCCAGAAATGGAGTATCTCTCGGCTCGTGATTTGCATCGCCTTTTGATATACAGGAGAGCTAGGGCTAATGATGCTATCGATATTGTCAGAAGCATTGAAGTCTCTCGAATCCAGAGGTGTCAACGTTGTCAGAAATACGGATGCATCTGGTGGCCCTAGTTCGTCCGCTTGGTCAGCGAGCAATTGCGTGAACGACCGATCAGTCGAACGCTCAGTCGTGCGCTCAACTCGGTCATTTCCTGCATTTCAAGTAATCCTAATTCTCCTACATGTCCAAATTTCCGCAACGACATCCTCCGCAACGATAAATTGATCACTAATCTTCAAACATTGATTGACGCCCTTCGATGGGAATATGAGTACCCGTATGGTCGTCCTGATTTATCGATTTTCAGCACAGAGTAGACTGATCTTTGTAGATAGATAATTCAAACGGATTATGCCACAGTACATTGGTAATTGGGTCCTTTAAACTGACAGAATCGCTTCAAAGCTGACTCGCAACAGGAAGAAGGTGAAGGAGGGGTCGAACAGATTTTAACGACTATTACTGCCATGTTTTCTTGATATGCTATCTTGGTTCATGTAAAGAAGTGGACTACTCCCAGCTCGAGCTTGCAAGCGGTGTCTCATAGCCAACGCGCCAACGAATACCTTCGTTCAAGCGGATCCTTGCTCTCGCCCATTTCGACGAGCGGCGCCCTGGCAGGGGTGGTTCTGCAGGCTCGGGATCCATGATCATCTGTTTTTCTTTATGAGATCGAAGAAAATCCACTCGTCGTTCAATCCGACCTCAGACAAATGCTCAAATTCAGTGTCTGCAATTCAGGTGCTTCGATCGTTTGATCTCTTACGGCCCTCCAACGTGAAGAATTTGATGTAACGTCTCTCATTGTCGAACAACATCTGTTGGTCCAGGGTGATTGTAGGCACAAGCTCCTCAATGAAGCAATCGCACTCAAGATATAACGATTTGACTGAAATTTGACCACAGTTACAAGGGGATAGCCGGCGCTGATCTGGTCTGACTGAACAACACTCTGCGATAATCATCTGTCAGAGATGAACCATTAGAATGTGTACGTATGCTTCCATCGAATACTCACCGTAGGCCTTGAATCAACAATCAAAGAACATCGAAACTTCAAGGTCGTTCGTAATCCCAAGGCAGACTGTCCACTTCATCCATCAACTGTTTCATTTCTTTGCGGCATGTAGCATAGGCGTGAGCTACACTTCCCCTACAAGAGGCTTTCCGGGTTGCTTCATTTCTAGCTTCTTCGATAGCCTCCGAGGTAGGGCACTTCTCCACTCGTGGCGAACACTCAGTCACAAACTTCGCCACCCAATCACAGTTGCTTGCTCGACAAGCATAGCAAGGCCCCCATCCATAGCCTCTGGTCACTTCTGCGATGAGCTTGAGAGCTCGAGCGCTGCGTGTTGCTTTGCAGTATAGGAGGTGGTGAAAGTAGAGAGAGGGAAGCGCGGCCACGTGCTTATCCTTCATGATGGCAACGTTTCCAGTCAAATCGAGCGGTATACAGAGTGGGAGAGCAGCCGCAGCGGCGAGTGGGAGATCATAGATCTTTCCGAATGCGTAGACCGTCAGGGGCTGTTTAGTCCACAGTTCAGAGCTCATGAGTTGAGCTTCTATCATAGACGGAACGGATTCGATATGATATTTCCTCGCGGCTTCGAGAACCGAGCCGACGAGGTCGAGAGAGGTGAGTCGAGGTTTTGGCATGGGGTAGACAAAGTGCAGGAGGCTCTCGAGCACGAGACTCCTCTCGCTGATATGGACAGAATCCTTCTCAGCCTTGACGGAAATATTGAACTGATCGAGAGATATCATGTCTCGAAATGTTCCCGAAGCGTATGACATGATGAGCTTGTGGACACAGAACTCGAAATTATCAGATGTGTATACGAGCAAGTCGCCGTCGCTGAAGTGAAAGGATCCACTTTTTGGGGGGCTCGGATCTGATGCCCCCAAAGAGTCTGCACCCTCCTCCTCTCTTTTCACAGAAGTACTTGGAGAGATATCTTTTCCAGAATGTTGAGTAGGCTCCGCCATTGGATGGGTTGATGTACTCGGAAGATGTGAATGTTCACGTAATCAAGGCCGCGCGAGTGAAGAAGACAGAAGACAAGACGGAGCGGACCAACGTGGAGACAAAAACCCTCGCCCTTGACAACGAAAAATGGTTAAACGGGTTGTAAGAAATAAAACAATCAAGAACGAATTAAACCAACCAATTTAGGACTAGTAACTTGAAGTCGGATTCCGGCTCTCGAACTTGAACCCTGAATTACTCAATTTCCTTGTCAGCCCAACTTCGCCCTAATCCAAGCCCATCGCGAGCAGGTGAGTAGTCCTTTGCATCGTTCCATGTGCCATTGACTGTTGGCTTAGTATAGCAAAACAGTTGAATATCTGTTCTGACATGTCAGCCACTTCCCCACCCCCCGGAATCAACCCCCACCCTCCACCAGTCGACTTCGACAACGCGAAAGGCGACGCCGAATTGATCCTTTTCAGCTCTGATCAGTTTCCGTTTTCGTCCACAAATGGCCTCTAGCGATGTCCTCTCCCATCTTTAGCGACATGTTGACGATAGGGGATCATCATCCGAAAGATCGCGCGACGCGTGATGCGCACGGCGGGCTACTTTCAGTACAGCTAACGGAAACTGGCGAAACCCTCGAAGCCCTCCTACGGGTCATATATCCTCTCCCAAATCCAGCCATCAACACTCTAGAACTCCTGAGTTCGCTGACAGACGCAGCAGTCAAGTATGACGTCGGCGCAGCGCTCAATTACGTTCGATCATTGCTACTCCAAGATCGTTTCCTTTCTCAGTGGCCTCTCAGAGTATACGCCATCGCGAGACGTTACTCATTCTCGGACGTGGAGGACGCAGCGTTGAAGAAGTGTTACGGGCTGGATCTAGGAGAGCCGTGGCTCCTTTCGTATCCGGAAACAAAAAATCTGGGTGCGCTAGATTTGCACAAGTTAATTGTCTTCAAACAGAAGAGGACGAAAGAGGCAATTGCGAAATTGCCTAAATTTCAGATGAACATCAAGAAATGTCGCGTCTGCCATCAACAAGGTTGCGCTTGGTGGCCCAGATTCTATCAATCTGCTCGTGAGGCTCTCGAGGATTGCCCCTCATCCGAAGGCATCACCTTCGCAATGATGCTACAGGCCGCTGAATTGGCTGAAGGTGACGCAAATACGCAATGTTCTCGGAACTGCGAAGACGTGGTTCGAAATTCCCATATTCTCCCCAGACTAAAGGCCTCAATTGATGCTCTGCCATGGGAATACGGTTATCCGTACGTATCACATTGGTTTGTATCATGATTAGCAAACAATTTGGCTTACAAAAACGTATAGGTGACCACATCAATCAAGCCAGTCGGTCGTGACTCACTAAAATCAATTTATACTGTGCTTTATACACTCATCTTGGGGTTTTGGCTTGTCTCAGGCTGTTGGGTCAGGTCGCGACTGTACCTATTTTCCTAACTTAAAAAATTTTCATTCAACTTTCTTGGGAGTTTCAGAGAACGCTGTGGTGATTGGTCCTTACCAGTGTATAGCCAGACCCACGTCTCTCATGTAACATTTTTCAAAATGCAAATAGGTTTTGTACTTCGTCAGTTGAGGTCTCGAGGATAAGAGAGCCTCGAACAAAGTTACAGCCCGAGTGAGTTACCGCGTGACAGTCACGTAAGGGCTTACGTCAGATCCCCTCCCCGCAGAGCGGCCACAGCTCTCGTCCTCAGTTCCAGCATTTGTGGTGGCAACGTACTGCCGACCAAGCATTCTCATCCTAGTCTATTTCTATACGACACTTTTATGTCTTCTCATCTTGAAGCGATTGAAGCGCCCGCCGACGTCGCTGTCGTCGATGAGCCCAAGAAACCACGAACTTCACCGCAGTTCAATGATGCCGACGCAGATCTTGTATGTCGCACCTCAGACGGAGTCGACTTCATCGTATATCAGTGGTTGATGGCTAAGGCTTCACCCTTATTCCACGACCTGGCACCGCCTACCTTTCACGTCGCAGATGTGAATTCGATAGCAGGCCCGGGTGGAGGAGCTATCCGTGTGGTTGGCGTAGATGAAGATAGCAAGGTCTTCACTCAGCTTCTGTCGTTCATTTATCCGGTCCCGAACCCACAGATCATGACCTTTGACGAACTCAGCCTGCTCATCGATGCAGCCGAGAAATATAACGTCTCAGCCGCAAAGGAGGTCTTGAAGCTCACGATGGCGTCGGATCAATGGCTGAAAGAGGCTCCTCTTCGTGCTTTCTCAATCGCTCGTCGCTATGCGTATAAAGAAGTGGCAGAACAGGCTTTTCGTCATAGCTTGTCTGTCGCACTTGCCACCGATTCAAGCGTTTTGGACTCTCCGGAGCTCGTGCATCTTAGCTTGAAGGACTTTCAACGCTTGATCTACTCCAAAGACCGTCGTACGCGCGCAGCGATCGTTACCCTTCGAGCAAAAGCTCAGCTTCCGAAGAGTTGCTCACTCTGTAAAGCCGTCGGCTGTGCCTGGCATCAAAGCTTTCTAGCTTACGCTGAAGCTGCACTCAGAGCTTGTCCGACTGGAGAAGTCCTCCACGCAGCTTTCGCAAAGAGCCTAGCGGTGGGAGAGAAACCGACGCTAGCGTGCCCGGGGAAATTCGAATCAGCAACGCTTGCTATATATCAAGACAAATGGTTGGATGGCGTAATAGCTTCTATCGACGTGCTTCCCTGGGTCTACACTCCTCCGTCAGTGAACCATTTCATCGTCATATATTTGCCCCTCATATCTGTCTGAACCTAGGACAAGCCTTCCGGTCGACACCAAGAAACGGAAGTCGCCGCCGCCGCCGTAAATCTTCATGGTCTCTATTACTAACGTCTTATGGTTAGCCCTCAGCT
Source organism: Sistotremastrum suecicum HHB10207 ss-3 (assembly GCA_001632355.1). NCBI lineage: Eukaryota > Fungi > Basidiomycota > Agaricomycetes > Sistotremastrales > Sistotremastraceae > Sistotremastrum > Sistotremastrum suecicum. Next base: position 108,130 of record KV428035.1, on the reverse strand, counting down.
GCCGCACATCCATGCCTCCTGTGAAACTTCTTCCATTCTGAAGATATCAAGGTAGTGCTCTGAGAGGTCCGGTCTACATTTGTGAACAACTTATTATCCTCAGACGCGTCCTTTTTATTCATCATTTATATCTACGCCAGTGCGCATTATGTCGTTGTGTGAACGACGACGTGACTCACACATTTTAGATCTCTCGTGCCTTCCGACCAATCATACATCATTTTTGTTTTCGCCATTGTCATACATCGATATCTTGACAAGACCATCACGAGCCCAAATGACAAATGCTGAATATGTGTTGTACATTTACATCTCAGCCTTCCAGGAGAAGTAACCTTGGCACCCACATAGTCTAGAGTACAGCCAGAACCTCATCCGCTGCTAGTAGAGACGTTGATGGCTGTGACGCACCCGTCCTGTCCCATCCTGCCTTTTGATCTATCGTGACGCATGACATTAGTGAGAACTCGACCTTAAATAGCAAGCGCGAATCACATACATACACAAGCTATACGTGTTCTTTATTTTTCTTCTTCCGAGATAGTTCTTCGGGTTCCTCGGGTTCCGTCGATGCCTTTCTCTTCATCGACGCTTCAGATGGTACACGTGAAAGCGTTTCGGCAACTTGTTCCACGTCTTCCACGTCTTCCAATTCCTCTTCGTAGTCTGTGTGTACATTAGAGATTTGTAATTTGTAACTGGAGACGTCAATGAATACCCTCGACGCCTTCGCGAATCCTCTCAATCGATTCGATTTTCCTGGTTCTCGGTGAAACGCCCAAATCGAGGGAGATAGATCTGAGGGTCTCGGTCTTGAAAAACGACACCGGGAGATAGAAATAGCCCTCCATTATATCTGAATGGATTTAAATAAGTTGACAGCAAAGCTTCCCGACTGGTCGAACCTTTTCCTTTGCGAGGCAAAACTACGTTCCGCACGGCACATTATTAGACGTAAATGATTTCTGGAGTATACGTACAGAGCCCCATATCAACGAATCTCTCGACTCGCTGCCGATCGGTTCCGGGAGCGGGAATGGCGAAGTCTTTGCATATTAATATCAGAGTCTCCAGTTTCAGTGGACGTATCGGGAGTCGTAGAGCTTCCGCAGAAGTAGACAATGCATGTTTAATTCGTTCCTGTATCTCAGCAGGCATGCTATTCTTCCGTGGAGAAGACGCTGAGCTTCCAGTGGAGGAAGCTGATGACTTTCCTTTGGTGGTGCCTCCCATGATCAATTTCCGGAATAAGATATTTTGGAGGATGAATAAAATTTGGGATGAATGTGGATTTTCCTAGATTTCGTAGCCGTGTCAGAGATGATCTCTGATTGTCTAGGGCAGGCGCAAGGCTTTCGCCTCGACCGCCTCGGAGTTTCCGAGTCTCCGACATCACCGTCTTTTGACCCCACTTTCACCACGCAATTAATTTGTTCGAAAGCAATCAATCCGACCTCTGGCTGTCTCTATTCTTTCTGATAACTGGTTACGACGTGGTCGTCCTTTGTGACCACGCATCCCCCAAGAACGACAGGGACTCTGCTTGTGAAGTTGCGATGTCGACCTGGAAACTAGCCAGCACACGTCATGACGACCTTGCCGACCCAAATATTCCACTGTTTTCTGAGAGCTACGTACTAGCACGAGTATCTCTGGATGGTACTCTCATTTCTCTCCTGGTGCTCTCAAAATATTGGGAACGATTATCAGTGAAGACTGTATTAGGCGCCAACCGAGACGCCGACGTCAAAGCTTTACTCCTAGTTTTATTGGCTAAACACAGCCAATGTCTTGCGCGGCGCGCAGGACATTCCACAAATCAACGCCTATCTGAGAGGCCCTCTGGGCCTCTCATCAATTGATAATCATCCCAACACCGTGTAGTATCTTGACCTCGGGACTACTCGGATATGGCTCAGCAAGCTCGGACTTTCGACTCTACGCCATGTGAACCTTGACAAGCTCTCGCAGAAGACGTCCATATATACACAACGGCAACTATGATGATTACCAGATAACTTCCGTGTAAGGGTACATCCCCGAGTCACCCGAAGGATTCGTCTAGATCGTCTTCTGCTTTCTAGTCCTCACAAAAGCAACGATGCCATCTTCTACTCATTATGCCGATGACTGCGGGCATCTAATACCCGGAGCCGCTTCTGCTGGCCGTCTTTTCCCTGATCTGCCTATGCTCAGGCTCTGGACAAAAGGCGCTCGTCGATGTTATGGAAGTGACGCTGCCTCCAAATATAAATGAACAGACGCTCGAAGGCTGTCCCTATACCTGTGTCAAAGCCGAAATGTTTTCGGACTCATGTTGTCCGAGCCTGCTTGTAGCTGGAAATACGCTCTTGATCCATTAGCTGCTCCCCACTCTCAGTTACTTGGAAAAGCCTGAGCGCTGCGTCCTAGCCATGGTACCTAGCTGGGTGGCCTTCCTGTTGTCATGTTCGCTTTTGGCGCCAGATACTGATTCTTCCTCAGCCCGTAGGTCTGCGGCGAACGAGCCGCTTACATTCTTGGTCTATGAAACTGCGGAAGCGGATGAATCCTTGGGAAAACTAAAGCCAATGATCTCTGGAGATGGGTGCGATCGGAAACAGATTGGCTTCTTCGACTGCGCTACATGGGCAGTATATCCAGAGAGAATTCTTTACTGTACTCCTCTCTGGACACAACAGATCTCCGCCATTCTATATGTTAGGGCCTGAGGACTTTCTTCCATTGAACATGGTGTTCGTATCCCGCATACTGCTCTTCTCTTTCGAGTTTATTCGGGCTCATGGAACGGACAGTATCCTCACAGCTTTGTGTTCTCGATCCGTGATATATTTAACGCTATGGATGGCAATCGCGCTCCTCCGTCTTCCAAGCATCTTCAGTCGACTAGGGATCGCTCTGGTCATCTCTTGCGCAGACCTTTTTTCTAGATCGTTCTAAAGGATTCAAAGATGATCGGTACGAGATAATTCTTTGTTCTGCTCTCTGAGGCGCAACTAAAGAACACTTGTAGTCAATGTAGTGCTCAGACTTGTTTGGCGACTATGCTTGACACTTCGAAAGTTCGCAAAGGTAGTTGAAGGCGAATTGCCAGGAATTCGGGCATCTTTATCGTCAAATTCCGATGACGAAGATAGTCAAGAGAGACCGGAAGGCAATCTAGCAATGTAAATGACCCTTTCTTCTTTTTAGCTGATCTTTACGACTGTCAAGGTTAAATGTGTCAGCACTCAGGCCACTTATCTTTTATTGCAGGTTTCCGAGTCAAGCTTCATTTGATGCCACGTTTTCGCATATGTCACGATTACAAACATGGATACCTAATCTGGCTAAACAGCTCAGGCGTTCGTCTCACCGTGCAACTGCATTCTCACGAGATGACCTCGAGAAAACGGGTAATGATGGCCTTCACTGGGTCCCGGAACCTTCTTCCAAGGAGCCAGCGCCTCCGCTCTCATATTGTCTGCTCCGAGAATCAGAATACGCTGAAGCCAGGGTTTGTTCTGCTTCTTCCTTTGTCTGCGAGGAATTGGCATATGGATTCAGCGCTAAGGATAGAAAATAATCTATTAGTACCGGCATCTCAACGTAACGAAATAAAACCTTATGACGAACCTTCGGAATCTGAATGAGTTTGAGGCTCTGCGAATCCTGGTCCTGAATCTTCTCCCGATTGGTCGGTTCCATCCGGCTGAGATGAGTCAACTAGGCCTCTCTGACTCTTGTCTGAATACGAGTTGCCTGATCCTCCATAGCCGCCTGAAGATGTCGCTACATTCCGCTACTGAACGGGCTGAACGATGGCTGTAGAACTTGGACTCACTATCTCCTTCAGGCGGATAATTTCCGGTTTCGCTTGCATCGTTGGCTTGCAATGCTGTTCAACGACATTAAAATTAAAAATTCCCCAGAATATGGAGAGACATACATGGATCAACCAGAGAGCCTGCTTTGCCAGAATTTTCGTATTCGTCGCTCATGATTGTGGTTCAGTTCTGAGTTTCGTGATGATGTCATCGAGGTCCATGGCATGACGAAGAGAGTGGGTTTCGGGACATCCGGGGGCCGATAGGTGCTGACGCCGACGGATTAGGGCATCGGCATGCTCGGCTTCGCTACTAGAAGAATCGGTCGGACGTTTCGGTTCCTTTTCTCGGCCGATTGCGATGCCGAATTACGCGAGCCGTGGGCGCCCCACAGGCTATCGATTGCCAGGCGTTCCTTATATATGACCTAGGGGAACTGCACCATGCTGTATACGCTCAAAGTTCTCCCTGATGTCTACACCCACCAGTTCCAGCTTGGAACCGTCTAGGACGCCCTCAGCATTAGAAGCAGATGTAGATCGTGAAGATGCTACACTTTATGACTATAATGACGGATCATCACCTCAGCCTCGTCCATCCAACGCAGCATCAGAAAAGCAGACGATAGATGGCGAGGAACATGAAGGTCACGAACGACCGCATGTGCCTCGAGATCCACATTCATGTTGTGCTCAACCCCATCCCAAAGCGTTAGAATCTGGCGAATTAGGAGAGGCGAAGAAAGACGAGGTCTTCATCGTCGACTGGTCGGGACCCAACGATCCCGAAAACCCTAAAAAGTAAGTGTTATATTATAAGATGTTAATTAATTACTTATAAGGTATGCTAGCTGGTCATTTGGACGCAAATGGGCAGCAACATCCATCGTCTCCGCCTTCACTTTCATCTCCCCCGTCTCCTCATCCATGGTCGCACCAGCCGCCGCTCAATTAGGGGCCGATTTTGGTATAACCAACAGTGCTATACTTGCAATGACTATCAGCGTGTTCGTCTTGGCATACGGTATGCTACTCGCTTCTCCCGATACTAGACTATACTCAGGTGAACTTGCTTTAGCATTCGGCCCGTTATTCCTTGGACCCTTATCCGAACTCTACGGACGCTCGCGCGTGTTGCAGCTGGCCAATTTATTCTTCTTGATATTCAATATTGCAGCTGGGTTCGCTCAAACTAGCGGTCAGCTGATTGCATTCCGTTTCCTTTCGGGTTTGGGAGGTAGTGCACCCCTCGCTGTACGTCGGCTCGATATGGATCGTGTTTCCAGACTTACCTTTTAATCAGATCGGTGGAGGTGTACTTGGCGATTGTTGGCATCCCGAACAAAGAGGAAAAGCCATCGCCGTCTATTCCTTAGCTCCTTTGTTAGGACCAGTCGTTGGGCCCGTAGCCGGCGCCTGGATTGCCACCAAATCGACATGGCGTTGGGTGGTATGTAAATCTCCAAACATATTGTGTTCTCGTGCTAAATACGTTATTTTTCCGCTTTAGTTTTGGTCCACCAGCATCGTCGATGCTTTGGTTCAATGTGCTGGCATTATCTGGCTACAAGAGACCTTCGCACCAGTTCTCCTTGAACGGAAAGCAGCCGCAATCCGGAAGGAGCGAGGCATCGACAAGGACGATTTCCATACCGTTCGCACTCCTTTCCAGAATGAGGACCGACACTGGAAGAGGATCTTCGCCAAAGCCCTCACACGACCGTTCGTATTGTGGGCCCGTGAGCCCATTGTCCAGCTCCTGGGAGTGTACATGGCATTCATGTGGGTCTTCCGACTGTTCCGCACTTCTATTTCGCCGAGCTGACTTCTTTAACTTCCAGCTATGGCCTGATGTATCTCAAATTGACCACGATCCCTCAAATTTACACCGGTGTCTATCACGAATCGGTCGGAATCGGAGGTCTCCACTACATCGCCCTCGGCATGGGCCTCTCCGTTGCATCTCAAGTCAACGCTCGCATCCTCGACAAGGTGTACATATACTACAAGAACCGTGCAGGCGGCGTAGGACGTCCCGAATTTAGATTACGTAAGTCCTCTTGACAGTCGGTCACCTCGGTGAACGTTCTCTCCGATAGATTGATGCTGATTTCAATATTTAGCGAGTATGATTCCAGGGACTATTCTGCTCCCGATCGGCTTGTTCATGACAGGCTGGGGTACCGAAAAACACGTACACTGGATCCTTCCAGATATCGTAAGTCTTTTGAACTCACGTCTCCTTGCGTCCCTCACGCATGCTGTACTAGGGTCTTGCATTCATCGGAGCAGGTGTTATCCTGAACTTCCAGGGGATCCAGACCTATGTGATTGACGCATTCACTTTACATGCTGCTTCCGCACTCGCTGCTACGTCTTTCCTTCGATCAGTCTGTGGCTTCGGATTCCCGTTGTTCGCCCCGGCCATGTATAATAAGCTCGGGTATGGGGTTGGAGATACTGTTCTTGCTGCGCTTGCTATTGTGATTGGATGCCCTGCGTAAGTTTTAGCCATGCTTAATTTATCTACTGTGCGCTAACACGTTAATCAGGCCATGGATATTCTGGAAATACGGCGAACGCATCCGTCTGCGGAGCAAATATTCGAGCGCCTCAGCCAAAAAGACGAATCCGCCCCAGACCAAAGCATAATCGTCTAAAGTCAATTCATGTCCCCTATCCATCTTCGTTTCCGTTCCATTTCTCTTCACATCGACTCAATGCATACATTCTGCTTTCTTGGACCACGCATTCGCACACCAGTACTATTTTACACACCCCTAATCACACGCATTATACATACGTACATTGTTCTCGGTTCTATTTCATGTCACACGACCTCTTCATGTGTAGCCCTTCTTACGAATCTAGACTAGAGCGAGTTCGGATCTCCCTAGTTCAGCGCCTTTTTTTTACTCTAGAATTGAATAGCGTTGTCAGATAACGCGAGGGTGCTGCCATATGGAGAGCGAGAGAGTGTAGCGTGTATCGGTTTTGCCGATGAGTCAGCAACCATGACTCATTTCGTTAGCGAGTATGGGTTATATAATATCCCACACACTGCCCGTATATTCCGGTTACGTTCTAGTCTTTGTCGAATCGAACGAACATGAAGCAAGTGTCAGTGGATGGCTTTGACCAAGATGTTCTAACTGCTTGCGTTGGGCTGTTCCTCAAAATAAGACCGATAGTACACTGTCAGAAAAATTCCATCCGTCGAAAATACACCACTTTATCAATCTCGCTGCAAGCTAATAGATACCATATATAAGACTGCAACACCAGGAGAGTGAAGTATCCATCGGAACTCTGTCTCAACCTTGGGATTCTATAGCAAACTGTTCTGTGAACGCAAGTTTAATTCAGCCCACTGGAATCAAGGATCAAATCAGAATCTCACCTCTTCCATGCCGCGCAATCTGTTGAACAGCCTCATAAATTTGCCAAAAGGACTTCCACTCCGCCCACTGTAGCGGATTACACGAGTCGATGATGGCTCTTTGAACTTCTTTCGCAGCTTCTGATTTCCCATATGCGCAAATCGCTTTTCGGATGAGCGGAACTTCGAGCTTTTCACGCTTCTTGCCGAGGGATTGAAGGACGATCCAGAGGTCTTTAGGTTCAGGTTCAGATGATGGGGGAAAGGGAGGAGAGGAACGCGTACCGCAGACTACTTGGGCTCGGAATGCTCGTTCTTGTAATCCTTGGGAGGAGAGAATTTTATAGCAATCTCGGGAACGTGAGTCCACAAACTCAGCGAGCGCATCACAGATCTAAGCATAGGAATAGATGAGTCGGATGTATATGTTGGTAAGGATTTTCATACTGCAATCTCGTAGTTCTCAGGAGCCCAGAACGTCATGAACGTTGTTGGATCGTTGTAGACTGGAGTAGCTTTCGTAAACGTCCCGACATTGGCGCTTGCGGTCAGAGTTCGCTTCTTGATCTTAGGTCGCTCGTATATATCTTCATCAAGTGGTCAGATGTCATTCTTAAAAAGAGGTCGAATGATACGCACGATATGATAGTCTGCGAGTAAACGGAGGGGGATTAAGAGATATAAAGGTCGGGTATAGGACAACTCACAGTGCGAAAAAGGAAGGCAACGATTCATCTATTTTCTGAGCCCGCGCAAATACCATCAATACATCGGTATCGGTATCCTTGATTGCTCTTAACGTTGCGAGGTTTAAATCATGTAGTAGCTCCTTTGAATTTTTATTGATATGAACTGTGCTCCCTTAGCTCATTTTCGCCGGCGATGCCAACAATAAAATCTTACCGTTCGCAAGCCGAACGACGCTTTCAGGAGGAAATGGCATCCGCATTAATTTATCCTGGTAGTGAGTATGAAATACTCGTCGAGCCGCTGTGCGAGCCTGGGCGGATAAATCCTCAAGTTGATCATTTTGGCTGGGGTCGAATGCGGGGTCGTTCTCCCAGTCCTCTTCGATGATTTGTTGACACTCTTCGATCAGGAGATCGTATTTGGTGACAATTGCTATGACGGGAACTGGAGAACGGGAGTGCATGAGCATTAATCGGTGCAGTGTCTGTGTTGTGGTGAACGTACTGTTGAAACGGTTCCCGGAGAAGAACTTCTTCTCGGCCTCTTGGATGGCTCTATCTCCAATCGGGATGCAATACCTAGAAAAGGTTGAACTATCATGAAGTTGGCACTACTGGTATCTCGCACCATATGACGTGTATCCGATGTAATGGCCCCATACGAGACCGTTCCTCAATAAAGCTCATGACAGTTTCAAACTCTTCATCACTTCCAGCTTCTGTTCCGCGGGAATCGTGGGCGACGAATGAAGGGTTATTCTTGGACATGAGCTCCTTTCCGATCTTGTGAAGACCTCTCTAAAGGTAACGTGATACATTTAGCAAGATTGACCGATTTTTCAATATATCTCGGTGGCTTACCGATTCGCCAGGCATGTCAGACTGTCTCCAATGATTAGCATGATTTGAAATACATTCATGAAAGCATCACGTACGATATTCTCTCCACAGAAGCGATCTAGTATAGAGGTTTTCCCACATCCAGCTCTTCCGATAACCAGGGCGCGAAAGCGACCATGATGATTCGGGCTATCGCAAACATTAACGAGGGCTCGCAGACGAATGACAGTTGTGCGTACCCAGACCCGAACACAGTTTTGATAAACCCTTTGACTGAATGACGTTCGCATCAGCAGTTGAGATGCCCCTAATCACTGATCGACTGACGACCCATAATTTAATCCACGCGCTTTCTCGGTTTAGGAGATATTCTCGATGGGACTGGCGAGATGCTTAGTCCATGCAACTCGATCGCGATTGAGCACAAGGAGGGGGGTGGGGTCGTCGCTAAGAGAGAGCCTTCAAAACCGTGGTGCACTGACTGAGGACGTTACCCAGCATAGCCGCACTTTCATTTCCCTTTCTTGGTACGGCCAGGAACAGACTGGTCTAGGCTGCAGAGTCGACTCAACCTCAAATAAAATATTGCATCTGCCTGTGCAACCGGGAAGAATTGGAGATATAAAAAGTTTAGATATGACGCAAGATAAAGTGGAAAGATTTCGTCAAAATAGCCAGCTAAGTGCGGTGCGACCAGACAGCATGGGTGAGTCGTGGTAAGTGAAGTTTTATAGTTGAGCGCCCAACCCAGATCAGTCCTTGCTTACGTAATAATCTGTCATTGCCGGCACGGCACGGCAGCAAATTTGACCCCGTTTCTGACTCCGAGTCGCCGCAGTTCCTGGAACTCGGACAGGAGAGCGTACACCCTGCCCGCCAACGTGCCTCTGGTGAAGCTGTATCAAATATCAAGTACGCCTTTTATAATTACGAAATTTTTGACCCTATACACCCACACAGTCTCTAGATTTGGGATGGACGAAGAGACGCAAAGGAGGCTTCCGAACGGTACCACTGATTGTCTCATGAATGGCACTTCAGAAGGGACTAAGATTGCCTCCTGTTCAGATCTCTTCACGTCGCACTCGTTATCACCTCATCTCCCCAACCGCTCGGCTCTCTCCTGCAATCAAATGCGTAAGAAAGCAGTTGATCGAAGTCCAGAAGGAATATCATACTCATGATTGGCGCTGATAGATGACGGTGCGATCTCACTGGATCAAAATGCCATAGACACTGATGATTCGTGGCACCAACAGTCTAGGAAAATTGGTGGTTACTCGCGAATATAGCCCCTCACAGCCACTAAAGCCTCGTGACCGATGAAATTCTGGAAGATCTAAAAAATTGACGCTGAAACGATTCATCGCACTTTTCTTGCGGTCGATTGGGAAAATAATCATGGTCATTACAAATAACGCTCAGCTCCTGCTTAAATTCTTAGGAGAATCTTAGAACTTCGAATGACAGAGGCGCATCTGCAGCCCTAGCAAGGCACATTTCTCCACATTTACAACAGACGATAATCAATCATTTCTACGAATCTCTGTCGAAGAAAACGAGTCGAGCTCGGCTCCCCGATGGCTCCAAAGAGAAGCACATGGCTCACCATCATCAACGACAGCACTTTGATGATCAAACGATCGGCACTTCGTGTAAGCTGACCAATCTAACCAAAGCGTTTAGTGGCTAAGACAGTATGTGTAAATCAGGACGCATGTTCTCTCGACTTACCTTTATTGAATTGGAGTTGTCTGCGTAATGTATCGCATGAGATGGTCCGGAGCGTCAAGTTACCACCAGGAGGGTGCTTTTTGATCGTTGCTTGCAGCATGTTTCTCAGGCACACAGGTGATTACGTAGCGACCACGAAAACAATCCAGCGCTAGTCCTTTGTCAGACCACAAAATTCAGATCCGAGTCTGGACCGACGACGAGCGAAAATGGAAATAGAGCGCAGCACACTCTTGTCAATGTATCTCGACGGGGCCTCTGGGGACCTCGGTATTCCTCATCCCCTGCCATCGATGCATAGGAACAGACCAAAACTATCGGCTCGGAATTCCCGCTTTTTGTCAAGCCCTAAACCGCAACACTCCAAGTTTGAACATCGTGGCATTGGCGTTAATGGATCGGGCGCCTATCAGGTTCTACTCACCTCGGCAACGAATGGGACTCACATTATGGCTCGACAGCCTCTAAATCGAGGTAATGGTCGCTGCTACGATTGATACACCACTTGATGCACTTGGAGAATTCTGTCTAACGCTTCTGGAGCTCGAGAGTTGTAGTGAAATCGACCACGGAACACTGGGAATTGATCGTTTCCTGATATTGTTCGTGCCTCGTGCATGACATCTCGGTCGCCCCATACTAGCTGATCAGCTAAAGATGGTGGTGTTGATGGATGTGCGTTACTTCCTGGACGAGATGAATGAACATCGGGATCTCAAAATACTCCAAAATACTCACGAACAGCGGGGATTCTTGGACGCTTCCCACATTTCATGTGGGTTCGTCCGGTCCGTAGAGGCATGGACTTTGCTCGGGTATCATAAAGCCGTTGCAATTATCCGAGGACGTGATTGAAATCTTATTGCTCGCGGGCTGCGAATATATTTGCGATTTGCGGTGAGTCTGTCCTTACTCAGCTAGCTAGCCTGTCGTCAAATGCCTTGTTATTGATATATATATCTGGACCTTTCGTAGACTGCCGAATTTAGGTTTCTGAGGCTAGCAAGAGCGATGTATCTCATTCCGATTTCAATTCCCAAGGTTGAAACGCCAGAGATAATTCGGCCACCACAGATCAAGATCGATGACTGGCAGGTGGCTTATAAACGTTGTAGTCTCAGTGACCATCAATATTGATTAGACTACACCGAGGTGTAGAGGCTTCATTTAGCGCCAAAGTGGAAACAGCCGTTTCAAAGCCCAAAATCGAGCCCTGATCTCCCAGCCGTAAGTCCAAGGACAGGCATAAAGCGTGGAATTAGTGATAACATCAAAGAGATCTCATGGAATCTCAATAGTGAAGCTAATGACACTATCTTGCCGCTGATGTCGGAGCTTCAGACCGTACCAATCCATCTCCATTTATTTCCAGGAGTGAGAAAAGTGGTAATGCGATGGCACGTTCATGCTTTATACTTACTAGTCCCTCGTTTCAAGAGGCAGAGTTGGAAAGGACGAAAATGGCGGGCCAATATTTTTCGGTCGAGGGGCTGATGATTGATATGCAACTTCCGGCAGCCATAGGGCGACCGAAGATACCCATGGAATATCAGCCGTAAAGACGTCAATGACTACAGCAAACTTTTTCCACCTTGCGTACATTGGCAGATGTCGGACAGAATAACCTACTGAATATTTGTGGCATCGAGAGAAACTATATTACAGCGGGTTCTGTCGGGCCAATGGCAGCCGTGAGTGATTCTCATGCCGAATTCACCCCGCCTTTTGATGAAGAGTAATGAAACCATAGAGACTAGATCGCTCCATTCAGTATTATCAGGATCCGAGGGCATTCTTGTTAGTCGCTTGCCGAATATGGGTGAAGAATCGCCTAAGATGGCCGAAGGACCTGACACCGGCTCCCGATCGAGGCTCATTATAAAGCATAATCGCTTCTTGAGAACGTAGCGATCATGGCAGCGATCAGTGCATCAAATCATCGAGCCAGAGAAGACCAGGCAACAGAAGCCATGTAGCATCGATTAATCGTCCGAATCTAAGACGGTTTGTTTTGAGTGGCTGTGCAAGGTTGACAAAGTTGTCGACGTGGTCTGACTCCTCAATTACTTCGGATTAGGCTCTATGAACGTTGAGTTGGCTGCGATCTGTGATATGGCAGAAGATAACAGGACCGGTCGGTGATTCTCCGATTTTCAGAGTTCTAGTCCTCCAACGAGGAAGGAGGGTCTTAGACAGTATATTCGAGAACACAAGAGGTAGAACAATTCATTAATCCATTCTGGCGATATGGAAGTTGTTCCGATTAAAATATTCCTAGAGCGACGGTGAAATAAATTGGGGTTCGTATCGAGATTTATTTGGGAACTGGTGCTAAAGTACTATACATTGCCCGACATAGTGGAAAGGCTCAAGAACCCCATGTGCTCTTTATGGGCTGGCCGGAACACGCCTCGAGAGTGAGCCAATATACTGCTTTTGGCACCACATTTCTGCCAATCGAGGCGTTGATTTCCAACCGGAAGCAATATAATTATGCCCGTCTCCCACAGAAGATTAATCGACGGCAGTGAATCCCCAATCTACTAGCACTAAATAATCATGGTACGACTCGTCAACATTGCGAAGATCATTGGCGCTTCGCCTCGGCGATCTAAGGGATGTGGCGCACTTATGATCAGATCAACGAAGCAACGGAATGTGATGGCGAATACTATAGAAGGAAAGAAAGCCGTACTTGAACTGAGGCGAGCGCGTAAGTTGCACAGCCTCGTCGTGTTCATCTGGAGATTCTGAATTCTAGAGGGCGGCGGAGTCGGTGGCGGTGTACCAACGAAAATGATAATGCGCTTTGTGATGGAAATAATGATATCTTTGCTGTTGAGCAGTGATATAGGCTTGTTGAACTGCAACTTGTATCTTGAATCCACTGGCAATTGGCAATGCCTGAGATTCAAGTCACTGTTGTGCGATAGCTTTGAGTCGTCGATCCCGGGGAATTAGATGAGCAATTCGGGATAGTATCACACCGGTCGACTCTGCGCAGCAGTGGTTGCGAGTAGCACGAGCAGTGCGTTCCCAACGGCATCGGTGAGTTCATCGCCGGAATAAAAAGAATCGGGCCGAGATAGTACGGTGAAGGGAAAAAGTTGAATGGCATCATGTTCACGGAGAAATGAGTCGATGGACAAATCCGAGCAAAGTCAAACTAAGTCCATGCCCTCTAACAGAGCACACTCGAATAGGAAAAGTTGCCGTACTGTCCAGACTAGTGCCATCTGTCCCATCCAAGTTATTCGGTTCCACGAATATATCGGGATAGTTCTGCTCATTTGCCAAGGTTTCAAGTCACTTCAGTCGTCCCATCAGCACGAGACATGTGATCAAATAGGAGCCGCTGATAGGAGCTGCGGGGAGTCTGAATGTCGAAACATAGTTCGGTAAGTTCCTGAGTCTGAGAAAGCGTCCTGGAGGAGCGATGGCATGATTCGGGAGCTGAAATAAAGCACTTGGGTGCTTTCAATCGAGCTTCGCTGGCCGTGTCCCTGGAAAGATGCCAGATCGAAGAAAGAGGCGTTTGGGAGTTTGAGCGAGCCGCTGGTGACAATTCATGTGCCGGAATTTAAGCCCATATGCACACCAGTTACGTCTCGGATATTGAAATGAGCATGCCACGGACCCTCTATGACATTCCCATCACGTTTCAGAAGTTTCAGGAGCGCAAACAAACCGAACCCTGGCTGAGATAGTCCACTACATCAAGTTGATAAGCCCTCGAAGAACTGGGGCACGGTGGAGTCGGCAGGTCTGTGGATAATATTAAGTGGACCTCGTTATGACTTACTGCCCGGGCATGTAGCAATGTTTCCGATCTGCTATTGCCCTGATCGCCCCGTGTCCGGTATCGGAATAAGGTGAGTTATAAATGTCACGCCGGTGAATCTTGGAAAAAGGAGTATATCAACCGACTGGTTGGAAAAACCTGAGTAGCATGAACATCCAGATTCAAAATATGACGGGCGGTCGTTCGAACGAGTGATATAGTGCTTTACACGTCACGACTCCCGTCACTGATCCTCGATCTAATATCCAATCGATCAATCCGATCGTTCGAGGCGAACCTTGGCCGTGTCGTCTCCCGAGTCGTGATTTGTGATTAGCATGTCATATTTGGCATCTATCCAGAAAGTGATCAAAGATGCTTTAAGTGGGGATCATATCAGTTAGGTGCGCATTGCTTCGTGATGAAAATATTGGAGTCGTCGCTTATGTACACAGCGGGTTGGGAAGCTTCGTGATTAAAATGCGGGCTGCCGTGCGCATGTGAATAGGTGGATCCGGTGTGAATTTATGAAACATTTTTGGATCGACGAATAGATCAAGTATGATCGTCCGGATCCATATCCGGATAAGGATCCGGGGAGCGCTCGGTGCTATGGATGAAAGGTTGTGCCATTCAGTTTTTTTCTTCTATCTTTGGTTCCTGAGCGCGCTGGCAGGTGAGCTGGATGCCATCGAGGTTTTAGACGCCCAGGGTAGCAAGGAACCTGATTAAGTTCACGTAGTGCAAAGGGTCAAATACAACGAACGAGTCGCCTGATCCAAAGCTCCCAAAGGGACGAAAATAATCATGCTCCAACACTTTCAGGCGCGTATCCTAAAAAAGAAAACCGCGCTAAGCGAAACGTGGAGAAGACAGATAGCCGAAAGGGATCTAGATCAGAGACTTGGATCACGAGATCCAGGATGCCAGCCATTTGAGATCAGGGGTCGCGGGTTCATCACGATGCATCGTGATGCATGCAAGGGAGGGAGCGGCACCTTGCTCTAACCGAACCATGAACAATAAAGCAAAGAATAATGGTAAGGTTAAGGTTCTTCCTCGGTACATCTCAAGGGAGGAGAGCAAGAGGAAGTAAGGTGGAGCAAAATGGATGCTAGTAGTGCATGAATAGGTGAGGTTGATGGGCACATTGTCTCGATTGGTATAAGAATTGGATGGGCCGACGGTGACTCTTCGATGGATCATGAGTGGTTGGATGGCGAATACGCTGAAAGGAGGCTCCGCGGAGAGAAATGACCGGACGAGGGAGTCATCCCGCCGCCCACAGCGTTTCGCTTGCGATAACCGGCGCATGATATTAGCGAGGGCAGGCGGCGGACATTGGATGGATGCCATGACCTGTGCTATGTTCGTCGGATGTGCGGTATATGATTCGAGCCTGCGGAAGTAAAATGCTTACGTTGTCCAGTCAGATATTGCATTTGATGATGCGGGAGCGGGGTCTCTGGTAGTTTATTGTTGCACTGTTGCATTCGCGATCGTGACTTGGGTCTTATTATGCGCTTGGGTCTTGTTGCGAGGTGAATGCACCCGCTGTCGATAATAAGCTTAAGTCAACTTAAGTTATGTCAAGTAAGCGATGAGAAGAGGAGCCGAATAAAGGCACAAGAGAAACCCAGATTAGGAATCAAGAGAATATACTGAATGGCATCCCGCCACACACGAGTGGGATATGGAAGCAGTGCTTATCCCAAGTCCGACGGTCGCGGTCAGGGCACACGAAACACAAAACCACGCACTCGTAACCGGGCCAATGATGGAAGCTTGAAAAAATATTCGGCGACGCCGGTCGGGGGCTACCACGACTAGTGTACCCTCGAGACGAACGGGATCGAGTTGATAAATTGCCGGGTTGCAGTAGCGTAGCAGTAATGATGTTGACAACGGATCCGGAGAAAAAACGAGACGATGGCAATGGTAATAGCATGGAGTATAGTAGCTCTGCCACGGCACAGGACGCGAGTTACAGATCGTGATCGTTGCTGACCTTGGTGTGGTTTGGAGTTGCCTGAAGTGGAGGGCACAGCTTTACGGCGTCTGCGGAAGATGGCATCACGTGGGGAAGGCGTCGAAGTTCCAGAGGGAAATGTCAGTTCGGAGACTAACCTCATTTTGCCCGGGTCGCATTAGTGGCTGCGTTTGGGCGAAATAGCGGGGGGGCAGCAGTACACGAACTGCAAGGAGCGAGTCGAAATTGCCTTCTTAGGCAACGTCGGCTCGGCGACTTGGACTTACCAAATCAGGGCAAAAGGGTTCTTCAACTCCGCCTGCCGCATTCGGAGGGCAGATGGCATGGCTCGAATTCAAATATTCTCGCGGGCATTTGAATAAAAAGGCGGTCTGTCCTGCCAGCGATGGTCGCTCCCCCGCCGACACCCCGCTTGCTCGTCTCTGTCTGCGACGATGCCCTATTCGACTGTTCGTCACTCTAGCCCTGACCTCCCCAGCGAGGACGAGGACATTGATTGTCCGTCCCCTGTCTTCTCTGACGATGACGACGAACAACCCACTTACCCAACGAGCAACGCTCGACCCCGCCACGTCTCCCATTCCCGCGATGTTCGCCACGACGATGACGACGACGTCTCAGACGACGAGCACTACCCTCGGTCGCCACCACCACCGTCAGCTTACCCCCGTGGAACGGCCCACCCGTCGTTGGCTCACTATTCGTCGTCTGCGTCTAGCACGTCTACATCCATGCCACGCCACGTACTCCCTCCAATTCACGCGCCTTCATTCTCGCGTTCAAACGCATATACGCACAACTACCCACCCGCATCATCCATCTCATCCTCATCGTCCACTCATTCGCGCTCTTCATCGTCCACACCCCCCTCCCACACCCCATTCCAACCTCTCATAGTGCCATCCACACCAAACCGTAACTCACCTTCTCAAAACCCGAGCTCAATCCCTGCCCAGTCATGCACAAAGCTGCGGCACTTCAACATCGACCCCCAGCTCGTCGTTCTCCCTCCCCCAGGCGCGTCGTGTCCGTGGTCTTCCAAACCCTCATGTCAGCGGACCGATTGGCGACCTGCCATGTGGGAGAGACACATCCAAACTCACCTCCCCGACGCGTTAAAGGAGTATTGGGAATGTCCGAATTGTCGACGGGCGTTTAATCGGAAATGCGCCTTTGTGAGCCATTTGAGAAAGACGAAGACGGACTGCTTGTTGAAAGCTAATTTGGATGGAGTTCGCGAGGACGAGTGGAAGGCCAAGTGGTTCCATGAACCTATGCCTTTGAGGTGAAGACTACCATCTCTAACGACTCATTTTACTACATTTTTACGGAACTTTTCTCCCCCGGATATCGCCCAACGTCTTTTATCCCTCTTTATTCTATACCCCATCCATAATCTTGGATCTTATTTACCCAGGACTTGTTCACTATACCGTTGTTCGTCACTTGTTGTCTATCGTCTGTTGTGGAAGGAATTTCTTTTATTGTACAATCACATCGTAAATAGCTCATCATCCTCATCATCGTTTTATATACCTCTCAAACGGATATATGTACCAAAGAAAGAAAGTAAGAGAAAAGAGCATAGCATAAAATCACAGATCCAACAACAGAATATGAAAACTCGGCAAACGGTATATAACTACATCTCGCATAGTACCCCATCCGAGATCTACAAACGTCCAATGATCGCCTTTCCCCATTCCCACAACGCCACAAAGTCATCCAAGATATCATCTCATCTCGGCTAAAGAATCTGATCACCTCAATCCCTCATCATCGGCTCGCTCTTTCGCAGGCGAGTTGTTCCTGGAATCGGCGCTATAGAACGACGAGTTGCCACCGCTTGGACTCGTCTCCGCACTAGCACTTCCGCTTCCGGGATCAGTCAATTGATATCTCTTGACGCCCAAGAATTGTTGTTGTTGTTGAGCAACACGCTGACTTGTCTGTCCTTGTCCGGAAGCAGTTGGAGACAAGGAAGATACAGCGGAAGGAAGCGAAGAAGGGAGAGAAGATGATGCTCCTGAGCTGGGTGAAGAATGCGATGAAGATGGAGGAATAGCGGAGAGATTCCCTCCTTGAGATCCAGGTGCCGATCCTGGGATACTAGGTTCCTGAGTCGAATGTATAGATGGAGGTTGGACTCGAATAGCATTTACATCCGCGAACGGACTTTCCGGTTCGATGTCCCCGCCTTGTTCGTCGTATCTTCGAGTTCCAGTCGCGATCGGCGTGGGATTTATATTGAAGGACGTCTGGTGCGCTTCGGGGCTCGTTTCCCCGAATGGATTCGGATATGAATCTTGGTTCGTACTTACATTCGAAGATGGCATTTGGGGATTCGGGAATCCCGGGCTAGAATTTAGTTGTGCCCCGGCATTCGGTGGAGGAAGAAGTGGGACGGGAGGGGTGGACGAAGTTTGGGATTGGAGAAGTGATATGGGTGCTTTTCGGATTGGTTGAGGGGCTGCGGGGGGAGGAATACGCTTTTGGATTGGATACGCGGGCTGGTCTTGCGGTGGGTATTGAGATGGCGGTGGAGGACCCGATGGAGGACGGAAGGGTTGATCTTGGGCTGTGATAGTCGCGGTTGATGATGTCGTTGAAGGTGGTTGAAAGCGCGGTGTCTGTGACGACGGTCCACTTGAGAATGATGAAGGTGCGTAGGGATCATCATAGCCATTTCCTCCTCTCCTCTCTCTGTCGCCTCCACCATAGCCATACTGATATCCATATCCGTCACCCACTGCCTTTCCTTTATCATCCCATTGCTGTGCTCCCACCCTCGGTTCATACGCGTAACGATCCGGAGCTAGAGAAGTCGAACTGGCACCAGGTCGAGCATTCGGGGCGACGAGTTCAACGTCACTTGCATGTGGATTGAATACACCCGTTCCAGGACTAGGGCCACGTCGATCATCAGTACCTCCAAGCGTACTTGTTGAATCGTTGTTATTCGCGGTTAAAGGAAGATGTGCGGTAGACGCGTATTCACTGGCTCCTCCAGGCCGATGACCAGGGATACCGCCCATCTTTAGCGCTTCGCGCTGGCGACGTTCGCGGACGACGAAAATGCGCGCGGCCTTCATCTTTTTATTGATATACCATCCGGCCGCGATTGTGATGAAGATAGAAATGCCAAGGACGGTGTCAGAGATGATTCGGGATTTGGTGTCGGGCTGGGTAGAGGATGCCGATTCTTCAAGAATAACTGAAGGTCAAGATCAGCATCAAGAAAGGTCGGCGAGACATGTGATAACATACCTCCGACATAGACCGTTGCAAACTGTTTCGGACTGGATAAAATTGCTGCTACTAAGAACACGAATATGTTCATTCCAGCGGTTGCGAATACAGCAGTCGTGACTGGAAGTTGAGGGATACATAAGAGCTTTGGGGATCACACGACAAAGAGGACGACTCACAATGGCCGGGAATTGCGGATAAACGTGCCACAATAGCAATGATGAAACCGCCCTCACGGACCGTTCTAGCGAGACATGCATACCACCAGACATCCCGCTCAAGTTTTTCCGCACGCGCTCTGCACATGTATCTGAAGGCGCTAAAGAAGATGAATAAGCATTCTGAGACGCTCGTGGATGCATGGAGGCTGGGGGGAGGAAGAGGGTAACAATGACGTACTAAAAGTTGCCAACTTCGCCAAGAAGTGTGCCCAGAGCCACGATACCAAAACCCTCCCACAATCCCCAGACGTTTCCGCACAATACAGCGACGATTTCATGGCCGAATAACGGGGGGAATGATATGACGAACAGAATGGCTACTGGAATGAGCCACCCGAACTTCAGGCTTCGCATCCAGTTGGCTGCAGGACGTAACCAGTCCTCAATTTGCTTATGTTCCACAGCGATCAGGATGGTCAAGACCGTCAAGACGACAACAGCCACAAGAATAGCTGCAAAACGAGGCTCAACATCAGCCGAGTCTCACGTGTTGAAGGCAGGAAACGCACCGATATTCTTTGGCTTGCTGAGCCATTCCTTAGTTATGAATTTCCGGGGACTGAGGTTGAAGAACGGTTGATTGATCTCCTCCAATTCGGAAGGCGTAGGGCTAGGTGGTCTCCCGGCAGTCAGGGACTGCTCGCTTCGCGTCCGTTTGTGAGCAGTTGGGTAATCATATTGAGGTTGAGGATAAGGACTCGTAAACTGAAATGATGAAGACGAAGCTCCTGCTTGAGGATGTGAAGTCTGTAACGATGGAGGCGGCAGTCCTTGTGGAGGGTCGTAAGCCTGAGCCTGAGCCATGGGAGTGGATTAGAAGAAAGGGGAGGTCGCAAGAGGTTATTTGAGGTATATTTCAAGGAGACCAGCTCGTGGGACGTGTCGTCGTCGTCGTTTAACGTCAAGATAATGCTGGGCTATGCAAGACCGCAGCTGGAGAGAGCGGGGCTCGGCGTCGGAATCTCAACTTCGGTGAACTCCGGATCATTATCCGGGATCATTTAGAGTTGGTCGTCATCTTAAATAATTGCCGGTAGGCAAAAGGCTTGATCAATATGTTGAACAAAAGATTAACTGTCCGTTGTGGCCTCATTCGAGATGCTGTAAGAATGGCGACCACGAAATTCAAAATTCGGGAATAATAATCCCATGGCCGATGACCGACCTGGCCACAGGCACAGCATCAAGATCGCGCCCACAACAATACCGCGCTCAGCGGATAATGGCACTCGGGCTCGGGTGAGTAGAAAGTGGATACAACAGCGCTAGCAAAACTAAAGCTATCCAAAACATGAATTGAATTTTCGAGTACATACAGTATAGCATTAGCACATGATAACGAAAACGGAAGCAATGCGTCAAAAATAATATCCGAGATGAGTCGCTTACAAGAACGGCGGAATGATAATGCTAGCAAGCCAGAAAAAGAAATATCCAACACTCGTCGTCTCAAGAGAGTTCCGAGATGTCCTGGAATTAGAGCTCCGTCTACTTTCTCCCAGGGTAGTGTTATAAAATGAAGCGAATGGAGAACTGTTACTTGTCTTTGGGGTAGTAGTTACGACGGGACTGCTTCTTGACTGCATTTCGTACGTTTGATCGAGGGCTGATATTGCACGATTGGGCTGATATGAGGATGGAGGGAGGGCAAGAGGGACGTCGGAGGAAGTGGACCCGGATGTGGGTTCCGTAGTGTCTGGGAGCCGCTCGTCTACATGAGAATGTCCACTTGTAGATGCATATGGTGGCGGCTGAGTTAACACCTCCCCCATTTCGAGGTCGGCGTCGGCTTCGGTTTCGAGCTCGGGCTTTCGGGAAAGCACAGGAGTACTCGTGCTCGAATGCCTAAGGTCCAATCCATCACCCACCATCCCGCGCTGTAAAGGAAAATGAACCGTCCTCGCTCGTTTTCCATCCCATGCACCTAGCTCCTCATGTTGCAGAGCATCGAGCTCCTTCATCTTCATAGCTCTCCGTGCTCGTCGTTCTCTCACTACCATAATTCTAGCTGCATGCATTTTCCTCCACATATATAGTCCGGATCCGATTGACGTTAGCACGGTAATGACGACGGCGACGTCGGAGACGATGTTAGACTCTTTTGAAGGTGGATCGCCTGTCGCCGAAGATCTTTCAAGGACCACTATCAAAATATAAATCTATTCGCCCAGAACATAGAGAGATTAAGAACACATACCTCCGATGTATATTGCAACGAATTGTTTCGGGCTCGATAAAACAGCCGCAATGACGAAAATCACAAAATTCATTCCAGCAGTCGAAAATACAGCCGTGACAACTGTCATCCAGGAAATCAACAATATTAACAAAGACGCGGGACGAAGCGCTGACGCTGAAACTCACAATGACCGGGTATCGCCGATAAACGTGCTATAAGGGCCACGAAGAATCCTCCATCTCGGACTGTCCGAGCTAAACAAGCATAAAGCCACGATGTGCGCTCCAGTTTATCCCCTCGGGCGGAACACATGTATTTGAAGGCGCTAAACCCAAGTTCAATATTTTGCAATTTAGCACGTCTGGAAAGATGGTGGGAATCACGGAGAGGGACGTACTAAAAGTTTCCGATCTCTCCTAATGTGCTTCCTAATGTGACTAGAGCGAATCCGATCCATAGTCCCCATACATCTCCGCAGAGGATAGCGACGACTTCATGGCCGAATAATGGAGGGAATGAGATTATGAAAAGGATGGCGACGGGTATGAGCCATCCGCCGGGGGCATCTTTCATCCATACAGCTGTAGGACGAAATAAAGCCTCTGCTTGAGTGTGTTTGACACCGATTAGGATTCCGCCTGCAACTGTTAGA
The DNA here is from genome assembly GCA_001632355.1 of Sistotremastrum suecicum HHB10207 ss-3. Classification (NCBI taxonomy): domain Eukaryota; kingdom Fungi; phylum Basidiomycota; class Agaricomycetes; order Sistotremastrales; family Sistotremastraceae; genus Sistotremastrum; species Sistotremastrum suecicum. Next base: position 85,611 of record KV428035.1, on the reverse strand, counting down.
GCGATGATAACAATAATGACTAGTATATTAACGTCAGATTTGTAGCAATGCGATAGAGTTGGATGAGAAGCATACGGATGTTCTTGGGTTGCGAGATGAAGTCTAGAGTTATGAAGCGACGGAAATTGAGGTTTATGAATGGCTCGTTCATCTCTTCGATTTCTGAGGGAGTGGGACTACCGGAGCGTGTAGGGATATCCAAGGTGATTGGCTCATGATTGGTAAGAGTAGAAGGATGAGACGAGGCGTGTTCCATCAGTCAAAACTTCGTATCAGCTCGTTGAGACTGCGACTTCGGAGGGCTGAGAGGTGATGGGGAGGGATGAGACGGAGCAGTGGAGCATCTTGGCGATGCGAATGTTCTCAACTCGTATAGACAGTGTATAAGGCACGTTCGTGGTCGTTGAACACAGAGGTTACTTGTCACTGGAGGCTAAAGTACGAAGCCAAGCACCATAGAGCAGGTTGGGCTCCAACCGAGAGCATGGCGGTTTAGGCGAATAGGGCGTGCAATCCTATGCCGTGAATCGGCAGACGAAAATCGACCTCTACCTGATGTGGTCGACTGCGTTCAAGACCTGCGGTCAAATGCAGCGACCCAGACATCATGTTGTCCTCGTTGCGGTTGGCCGCGGCGGCCGCCTAAGCTCATGGCGAAATTTTGAGATGCCTATCTTTCAGATTCGTTGAACGATACAAGGCAGCAGGATGATACCTCGTGTATTAACGCGTGTTCCAGCTCAATGATGAACACAGTGCCATGATCGCCGCAAGCCTGAGTTAACCTAAAGAAGAAAGCTTCCGGAGTGCCGACAAAGCCTCCTGGAGTGCTCGGGGTCCTCAGGGTGCCTCTTTGTCTTGTATTTTTTCGTCACCGACGTCGAACAGTCCGCTGTATATGGCATGGATCACGCTTCGAGGACGATCATGCTGTGCTACTCTCGTGCTTTGCGGACATAAATAGTAAGCTTAACCCAATCGTGTGTCATATTAACTGAATTTTCTCAAGCAGGTCGCTCATGGGGGTCCAGTAACACAGCCTTGTGCCGCAAATAGCATGCCAAAGTGCACTCATCGTCAGTTGACTGTACCTGAAGCCCTCGGTGTCGGCATTGAGCAGGGCAGGAGCACTGCCTGTACCCTCTCTCGCTCAGCCACCTCATACATTAGAGCGATTTCGTGGCGGGGTCGCCACATGCTCCAAACTCTCCCGGTTACATCGAACCTTTGGCAGTACCCCTACTACACCAACGCAATCAGCGTGTGATATTCATCAGCTTAGACGCCATTCGGCTATCTTGAGCTATGACATGCATGAAATGTACAGTGGGATCCAACGTCCATGCGGTTCTTCTGAGCTGATTGTCTGACTTCTTTGCACTAGTCCATCCCGTCGCTACGGTGTCCAAGTGGCTTTCTTCGCCAAAGTGAGTCTTCACGTGGCTTTGAACACTGAGCAAACCCCTGATCGTCTTTCCCTTTTGTGTTACTCTGATCCGTGAACACGATAGGCACAACGCGACAGGACGATTCAGAGTTCTTATCGTAGGACGAGCAGGGTGTGGGAAGACGACGATTTTAACCAGATTTTGTGGTGCCAACATTGTGCGTCTTCATCTCATCCCATTGCGAGCACTATGTTACCGCGATTCTCATCTTTAGGCCGACTCTCCGGGAGAACACGTGAGTACTGGGTCTTCCAGTTTTGATTCCAAGCATCAGATTCTCATCGAGCTACATACAGCGCGGCCTTCACAGGATTGATCATGAGCTCGTCTCGGACAAAAATCCTTCATTCGTCGCGCACGATTCTCGCGGTGCTGAGGCCGGCAGTGATGAGGAGTACACTACGTTCATGAATTTCATCCACGAAAGAGGAAACATGGAGGCGACGCAGAGGATACACGCAATCTGGTGAGTCACTTACGTCATCTTCTGTCTTCGCTCATTTAACTCGTGACGTCAGGTACTGTATTCAAGCTAACGAGCGCCCCATTCAAGCATCAGAGCGACAATTCTTTTCTACAGATCATGGCAAAGGTTCGTCTTGTCGACTTTCTCTTCTCGGAACGCTTTATTCATCCATGATGCAGTCCCTGTCATCGTTATCGTAACGAAATACGATACCCTCATTGAGAGTTGTCTCCAAGACATCGAGAACGATCGGAAGTCCTTCGATGATGTTTCGGATCCAGATCAAAGTCTAAAGGACGAAGAGGCTTGGGCACGAACACAAGCTCACAAGATATTTCAAGCGCACTGCAGAGAGCCTTTAATGCGAATGAAATATCCCCCGAATGCCATCGTCCGTCTTGAACATGGTAAGCTACTGTATGTCCATCATCCTTCGTTCGTGTGAATGGATATCTTGTTAGCCGAAGACTCTGCTGTCAGCTCGAAAGAACTGTTGAGGGATTTGACGCAGGCTACTATGAGGTGTATTAAGGATTCTGATACGGATATCTTGATGGTCTTTGCCAGAGCAAGGGGGTCGGATGAAGCGGATCCCAGCTTCTTCGCCTTGTGAGTCATCCGTCACTCCTATCAGATCGCAACCTTGACGAACGCGTGTAGACTTTCGTATCGTATGTTGACCTCTATTGAGGTTCCCATCATATCTGATATCTGCTTCCTAGATCTTTATCAAAGACCCAAGTTGAGATCAGTAGGCACGATCGGAAGCATATCTTCGGGCATAGGACCAAATACCCGGAGTCCTATAAACGATCCGACGACATACATGACATTCTGGGCTCCGGAGAACTATGAGATCGTCGTACGTTCACACGAGCATCTCTAGCGTTCTTCCTTTCTGATAGATCCCAAGATTTCGGATGCTATGGCCAAACATGTCGATCATCGGCCGAATGAGGTCTACCGGCATCTGCCGACACAGCATCTCCGCGGACTCGCAGTACGAATACAAGCATTATGTGGTTTGTACCTTGCTCTGTCGACTCTGATCATGCGCTAAGCTATCTTATAGACATATGGATCGTTCTCCAGATATTGGGTCACAAGCGAGATCGACTATCACACGACGAAATCGAACGATGTATCAAAGCGTATGGAAATTCGATATCTGCGCGGGATCTGCAACAGGCTATTGTTGCGTCGTGTAGACCTGATGAATGGGTGAAATGGAGATCTTTTTGGCAGATTTATTCGGCTATGGAAGGCGTGGCTCGACAGGCTCGAGGTGCGCGCAAATTTCCTCCTGCGGTTGATGGGGAATCGTTGCTGACTTATTCTTATAGACAAGTTTTTGATGGAGTGGCGTGTATAGAATGTAATCATCTGTGCAAGTGTACGATATCGTGTATCATCTTGTTTTCTGTGATCATCTTGGGTTGTTTGTGTAGAGTTTCGTTATCTCCTCTGTGTATCAGTATGTACCACGTTTCGATCTTCATTTCTCATATCGCAGATACTTGTAGTAGTCGCTATATTCGAACAATGATTAGAAAGCGGTTGAGTAGGGTAAAGGCAGCTATGATATCTATACAACTATTACAAGATCGACATGTGATCGCTTATAGGCCGAAATCTTCGCCATCGTCATCCATAGGCGATTTTATCAAATTGATATAAAGCTGACTATCAGGCGAATGTGTCATTAACAAGCTTCTTGGAAGTGAGCGATAGTTTCGCGTACCTTTTGTATCCTTCAGGATACTCCCACCCAACAGCTTCCACAGCCCTCTGTAGATCGGTGAAATATTGAGAATAATTCCTCATCAAGTTCTGCAGTCCGTCAGGGCATCGATAATGCTCCTCTTCGCAAGCTGAAAGCCGCAACGATGGCTTGAAAATGTCGAAATCGATTGGTTCGCGTTGAAGTTGTTCTGCAGCGAGCGTCTTGAATCGAAGGAATGCGTAGCATGGGTAGTCTTGAATTGTCGGCTGGAACTTGGGGTGAAGTATGCCGGTGGATTTATCGAACTCGATGGCGCGGGTTTGACACCTGCAGATGTGTTTATAATGCAATTTAGAGTCCCTCAGGATCTTGAGACATTTTCGAGCCCTGTCTCTCGCGTACGAGAGTGCACGAAGATAATCGTCGCTTCTCAAGCGACCGATATCTGATGACAGGACGTTGTCGGGCAGCCTTTGGAAATCTGCGGATACGAAGTCTTTCATGACTCTGCTCATGACGAGGTCGAGACGGTAATTGCGAGCGAGGATGTATAGTGCGATAGGTTCGGTGGTAGGGAATTGACTGAGACGTAACGAGTCCTGAATGGCGGCACGAACGCCGTACATCTCATAACAGTCAACGGCCTCCAGTACCTCTGCGGCGTTGAAGAGAGAGGTGAATTTAGGTGGGATTGTCGGATAGATGAATTGGATTAGGGTATTTATGACGTGACCGCGTTCTGGTAGTTGGATGATGGGGTTTCCGAAGAGTGTAGTTGATCGAAGATTGCGAGGGAGCATTCCTTCGATGACGGCGGAGGCAAAGCAAATGATGCTTCGGTGTATTTCGAAATCTTGACCATCAATCGAGCGGATGGTCAGGTCGGAATCTGGCATTCGTATGCAGATCATTCAAATCCAGGACGAGGGTGACGGTGGGAAGAGTGGCAGCGGATGGGCTTTGGGGAAGTAAAGAATGGCTTTCGAGACGTGCACGGCTTTGGATTGGCTCAGTACTAACTCGCGAAGAAGAGAAAGGCTCACTCACTCACCGAGACTGTGTTCAAGAACAGAGGTAGAAGGGGAGACAAACAGGCAAACAAGCATCGAGAGAGATGCCACATAAATAATGTATTAGTCAGCGTTCTCCCTTGTCTCAAGCCACAATAAGGACTCATGTTCATTTTCACTTTGATTGGTCCAGGCTTATGATTGCGGAAACATTCCGCTATCCGACACTCGCCGTCGTCATCACAACATTGACAACAGTTTCTTTGCGTAGTATATATGCGAGTCATGTACAGTACTGGACCGTATAGACCAAAGCGGTCTCTCAGTGACAACAGATTAAAGATACATTGTACAGTATAATAAATCTCAATGTACTATAACGAACACCTTTCCACTCAGGCTGAGGAGTGCGGAGGAACGCAATTAAGTTTATGATCTCTCCAGAGAAGAAGGCGATCTTCATAACCTTTCCGACTTTTTCTAGCAATCGTAACGGATTTGTGACAATATCCGCAAGTCGCTTCATCGACAGTCCAGCGAGTACATTGAGTATCGAGTTCGAGACTGACCATCCACACTAAAAGATGACCAGGACGTGTTGAGCCCGCAAGGTCGATTTTTTGGAGATAGGGCTTTGCGACCCCGAATGAAATATTCCTACGTAGCAAATGAACGAGTCAGTATTACAGAAGAATGAAAGTTCATGTCTTGCAAGACCGAAGGAGCCTCGGATAAACCAAGTACTTACCCACCGCCATTTTTCTTCATGTTACTCCTACTTCTCTTGAGCAGAGCCAAGAGTTTACGATCATTCTCGGATAATGAGTCATAAGGCCGCGTTGCTAAATCATGGGGCCTGGTCATAAAGCATGAGGAACTCTTTCAGATATCCGCAGTGAATCGACACGAACCACTCCATTGAACACGTCAGTTTATGAGCATCCCAGAAAGCGAGTTTCGGTCGACATCCGGCGCCCACGGGGATTTTTTCCTCACAGAATGCACATATGACTTCCGACTCGGACCAATTGCGGCATTGCCAATCTTCTTCCAAACTCAACATCCAGTGCGCTATATTTCGATTCGTCCACCGTGAGCATCCTCCCTTTCTGAATATTTGGGGAGTGTTCGGATATAATATTCTCCTATAGCTACAAAAGAGTTGAATTATCGCACACGTAAACACACGAAGACTCACCGGGAAGCGATTGCAGGATCTTCATAGGCCGAGGCCGCGACAATTTCGGTTTGATTATCATGAGCAATGGGGTTCGCAGAATCGTCGGCGTAAGATACGGGAGCGTTCAGATATCTGAAAGACTATAAATACATGGTTAACGCAGGGAGGAATTGCATGGACGCACGCCCCGACCAGATCTGGATAGCCAGCTTCCTGACGGTCCATTGTCTCCCTCACCCCCTGTTGAAACCATTGAACTCGGATTCTGGGAGTCAATTTATTGAGGGGTTCTTGGTGCGAGTCGGGGAAAAATGAAGGATATTGCGGTCGAAAATAAATAGGTGGGCGCGGTGTTAGCTTTTGCAGGTCCGAATTATCTGGAGAGAAACCACGCTGAGCGCATTGCTTAGTGATTTTGGGCCTTTGGACACTTGTTCGGACGTCCAGAGGGTTGTTGTAGGAGTCGGATATCCAAGCGGATGCCCCAGAGTTTTCATCAAGCACGATTGGGGTTCCGGAAGTATTTCCGCTGAAGGCGCGATGAGACAATGCAAGCGTGGGAGAAGATAGTGACGCACTTGGTAGACGCACCCGTTATCCAACCCTTTCTCTCTGCCTCCATGGCCATCGCCTGTGCCCCCCAATCCTGGCTCAATCGACTGAACTCTGAATCTGAATGCCAATGCGGACGCGATTGAGGTCTAGATGGATAATGTTAGGCGCGGACTATATGCAGAGTTGGACGCTGACGATGAATGAATCGTTCTCCTCGACAGGCCAACATCGACGTCCATCGGCTCCGTTCTGTGGCTGATGTCTTGTCGTGCATCACTAGTAAAGCCCATTTTTGCTCAGTCCTGGCGTATTTTACAACAAAATTGACACTCACTCGTATCTTCTCAGAGTCTCAGGAATCCGTGATGGTTCGACAGAATCGAGAGTATCGCTCGACGTCCCGGAAGACCACATATACTCTTTCTCTTTTCGACTTCTCCTAGTCGAAGGACCAGGGGATCTAAACGACAGCCCATTGATGAGGAGCTCGTTTCACTAGTTTGAATAGGGTAATTCTCACCGGGTTTCGTCTTGCGAGTTGACTTGCGCTGTTGCAGTGCCTGTCGGGATGGACGAAGTTGAAGGCCATCTAGCACCATGACTAGACGGAATTTTTCTTGGGGTATTCCCCGATACCTGTTTTTTGTCTGTGTGATCAGACGAAGGCCTAGTATTGGGTATTGAGATGAGCATCAATCCAAATCCGTTGAGAGACATCAGACTGACCGCGAGGCCTGGTGATGTGATTGGAGAGAGCCGGATGAAGACTGCCAGGGAGTTGGCGGTCGTCTTGAACCCATTGACGCGTTACTGGTGTGTGTCAGAGTTCATTGAGTGCTTTGATCACTTGAATCGACTCACAACGTCGGCAGTGGGCAAAGGGTTTTATGGACCTCCCATGGCTCCAACCTACTACTCGGTGATGGGCGCAGTGGGATCCATTTGCCGCAGACGCACTGCACGCTTGTTGGATTCCATGTTGCACATTGAGGATCGTTGGCGATATCGCTGTCGAGGGGGTTTTGAAATGCCATTTTGGTGCGTGAGTGGGTTAAGGAAAAGAGTGGTGGTCAAGCGAAGAGCGTCGGAAATCCAAGCTCCGTCGGCTAGGGACCTTCGATTCGAACCCTGTTCACGGGCATAACTCAGTGGTGGATTTTTTTGGTGTAGACCAAGAACATTACGTGGCATAACATGCAATGAATAAGTGTTCGGCAGATATATTAGCGCCTGTTTGAGAAGAATCAAGTTCGTTGTGAATATTTTATCTTGGAGTTGCACGCGCCGATCTCGCGGGAGCAGTCTCGGCGTTGCCGGTTCGGCGAGTCGCGAGAACGGTCTCGAACTCGGGTATCTCGGACTCGCATAATGTCTCTATTTATTTCCCGCATCCTCAATTAATTAGATTTGACGCGCGGAGAAAAATGGAAGATACAAAATCAAACAAAAATGGATTAGAAAGTCGCTTTGTCCTCAAAATTGAGCGTGCCAATAGCCGAGACTCGAGACATTGCAGTCGAAGTTTAGAACACCGACGTCAGTCGATAATCTGAAATCTGGCGCCTAAAATTGCACTATCACCTTCGCGAACATTATGTTGATCCTAATGCACACACAAATGGATAGGAAGCGGAAAGTTGAAGTGGGGACCCGGCATTTGCCGGCCGATCTGAGACCTAAACGGGGCAGCCGAAACCGAAACCGAAACCCGAGGCCGAACACCCGCGAGACGCGTCGGAGTCGGAACGAAATATCCGGCGATCGTGTCTCGCGTCGAGCACGATGGCAGTTCAAAATGCAGACCGTTGAACGGCTCAACCTGTCCTCTTCCCCGCTCAGACTTGGCCAGTTGAACTGCTAGACTTGAACACTTTCTTCTCTTCAAACACGGTCCACGACCATTACAATACTCTCGACTATTGCACTTCATCTCATTCGTTCCTTCCTTCATTACACTCAATTAAGACATCCTACAGCCACGACCCTCCCACTCTCTTCGACGCCTCATCTTGTATCTCCAGTACACTATCAATCGACTATTACTGTATCTCTTCAACGACGTCAAAATGTCTACAATCCACTTCCCCTCGTTGCCTACTACATCCCCCACCTACTACTCCAGCACGCGATCCAGGGCTCATTCGACGCCTCCATTGGCATCTAGGGTCTCCGTACCCAGTCCAGCTCCTATCAGTCCCACCAAAACGTCTCGTACGCCCGAGCGCATTGCAGCGGATGGCTATAGTCTAGGTCGTACGACCAATCGTCGTCATTCGTCTCAATCGCGAGAGCCTCAGCGTCCTCATACGCCTCGATCATATGCAGCTGCGACTAGCAGAACAGATTTGTCGAAGAATATGAAGGATCTCGTCAGGAGAAGAACGATACCGACTACACCATCCTCACCTAGCTCGTCGAAGACGACGATCGGCTCCGATTCTCTGCACGGGCCGAAGCAGGTCAATACGGAGGAGGTCATTATCTATTCCACTCCTCAGCGTCAACGTCCTACTCCCCCTGTCATCCAAAAGCCAGTATTCGGCGGGCGTGCTAGGTCCGAGACGGTCCCTCGTGGTTCAGCCTCGCCTTTATCGAGACGCGCGCTTACGGAGAAGGACGTAAATTCTGCTCCTATGGCTCGAACAAAGTCTGATCCAGAGGTCAATGTAAGTTGCTGCTTTATCTATCTCCTCTCAGAGATTGACCGTTATCTATCAGGACTCCGTTGAAGATGCTGACGAAGACGACTGGGATAACAAATCCGAATCCGAAGTCGCTGCTTTATTACGAGGCATATACGAACGTCATGGCATCGGACGCCCTCGCGCGGCCGATCAAGGCAGTGCATCCGTTAGCAGCGCCTCTGTTGGGAAAGAGAACAGTGCGCATTCGGCTAAAGGATCTTCGAACGCTTTTTCGGCCTCGCAGAAACCTCCAATCAGGACTGCGTTAACACGACCTGCTCCTCCAGTTCCTTCTCCAGTATCAACATCTTCCTCTTCATCCAGTATCGCGTCGACATCGTCCTCTGTTTCATCATCTTCGACGGCGCATACATCCCCTTCAAGTTCCGCTCAACCTCCTTCCTCAGCATCTTCACCATCTCCCTGTCGTCCTCCAGGTGTAGCATGCCCTCTTCCGCTGCTCGTCAAGAATCCTTTCGCCATCTACGTTCCCAAAAGACCCTCCCTGCTATCGCCGCGAGCAGAGCTATACCATAACACTGTTCGCCGATTCCGAGCGATCATGTCCGGAAAGGTCGTATCGGAAGCATCTGCGTCTTCCATGGATGATGACGAGTCCGACGAAGATGAAGACGACGAAGATGCGGAACAAAAAGGTGGAGATGTCAGGTATCCTTGGGAGATGGCCGCTAGACGATGTGAACGTATTTGGGAGTATCACGGGCTGACCAAAAGTGCTCTGGACGCAAAGCGCGGGTTCTGGAGTGAGAAGTGGGAGGAAGCTTTGTGGAAGAAGCGCGATCCTCGTTTCGCAGCAGCTGCCGCTAACGGGCGATCTTCGGCCGGGAAGGAAGATGTGAAGAAAGAAAAGAAGTATTGCAAGGATATATTCCCTCGCATGGGTAACCTTCGCGATCTTCATCCTACCCCTCCTTCCCGCTCCCCTTCGCCGCCTTTGACTCCGAATTGCGAGCTCACCTTTCCTTCGCTATCTCCCCTTCCGTCTTCAAAATCCATGCTTTCATCGAAGCCTCGCAAGACCGTTCACCCCTCCATCGAACTCGACTGGCACTTCCGCTCAACCCCTCTCGCAAACATCCACCGTTCGTTATTCTTCTTCGACCTCGAGCAGCGTCTCGATGCTCTCCGATTCCTCGATAACGACTCTGCGTCATGGTGTTCCTCCGACGAAGAAGAAGAGTGTCGGACGCCGGAGGATGATGAGAGCTGTGTTATCGCATTGGACGGGCTTCATCGGAGTGCTGAGAGACCTTGGGAGACCGAATGGGATATCCGGTGGCAAGTCTTCGCTGCGATTAATGAAGGCTTGGAGAAGGGTACGCGGGTGTGGAACGGTCGTATTTCGCCTGATGGAAGTGGGAGCTCGAGTGAGGAGGAAGATGGTGTGTGGAATGCGGTGATTGGGATTTCGACGAGACAGAAAAATCTTCGGGTTCGACGTGGTTGACTCGGTGTGCTGGGCGGTATCGGTGATATCCTCTTTGTGATTATTTTATTTCTCTTGCGAGTGTAGCCCTGCGATTTGTAACGCCTTAGATGTATGTACTCTTAATCTGTATTCTCTAGAACCCTTTCAAATTTACTTCGATGCGTGTATCGATTTTCTGCCACTCTCCTTGCTCAAAAAGGTGTCGGAATTGCTCTAGCGATTCTACTGGATCACCTGGTTATGATCTTCTTTGGAGATATTTGCGGATGACCTATAATCGACCGATGAGATGGGATAAAGCACAATACGATGGACGAGGGTTCAAACATACCCATGAAGCGGCGTCCTACACGAAGACTTGTGCTCCATATAAAGCTCGATCTTCGAAGCATCGTTCCCATCGCCGAAGGCGAAGCTTTTCCAGCAGTAAGAGCAAACGAAGTTCTTTTTGGTCCAATATTGGCATTGAGGGTCTGATTCCAGTTCATACATCCAGCTTTCTGCCTTTCTTGCAATCTTGGGACGACCTTTTCGAAAGACAATCAATGGGACGGAGTATCTAGCAATCAATATGTATGAATACAGGAATGAATTGGCTGTGAGAGGTAAAATCTCACCTGGCCTGGTCGTTTCTGAATTCTTTTCCGCTTTTGTGACTGACTCGGGAGCCAAAGACCGATTCAAATGGTGGAGAGTTTTCATGAGCTCGAGAGACAGATCTCCCAGAATGAGAATCACCGGTGTCTACTCTATTTATATCGTTAATAATGCCGTGATAAGTATTTTTCTGAAGGACTGGACGAGAGAATGGTAACGAACTTGAACCGATGCCACGTACGATCCGGAATAGTAACTTGATGTTCGTCCCAAGATAGACCTGCATTTGACCCTTGAAGATATGGATGAGGACCTCCAGATGTTGGAAATTCTTCATAGGAATCGGGTTCATAGCTCGTCCTGGGTGCGGACGTTGTTAAAGGCCAAACGCCATAGGCGCTTACTCTAGAGAGTTCGGCGTCGGAGACCGGAGATGGCTCGTTGATTGCAACTGCATCAAGACCTGGGAGCTGAGAGCTCGGGTTATTTCTTAAATGGGCTGGATGTGTTTCGGATCCTGACGCCAAAAACGACATCGGCGAAGAGGACGAACATAAAGCCGCTCTGTATGTCACCATCAGCCGATTCGATTTGGGCAAAAATGGAGACACACCTTCTCGCTGCACAACTCAACTTATGCGCTTGCCAAGGAGCAGTGGGAGCTCCCTCGACTGCGAAAGAGATCAAACTGGAGCACCATTTGCAAATACATCCGTTGTCGAGGAGCTGTTGGCAATCGCTGTCCAGATCAATATCTCGCATCCAGCGAGGTAGTACACGGTGTGGGATCTTCCTAGCGTCTCGATTATCGTGCGCTTGTCTGCCGATTTCGGACGATAAGAAGTCACCAAGGTGTAATCAGCTTTGAGGGACGAGAGCAAGAAGATGATGGGATAGACTGACCCAGGAAGTAGTATTGAGTCCGGGAATTGGGAAGGATGACGTGCGGTCCAGGTGTTGTTTCTTGGGGCCCATTCACTGACGAGTCGTATCCGCGTATCAGACCGTGGCATCAATACCGAAAATGAGCGGAAATGGGCGTTGCTCACTCTATCTGATCGATGTCTCCCACATGTTGTGCATTTCCATTATTATCAGTGCCGCGTCTTCTCCCTGACGAACTTTGTTGTTGCAGATGAAGGATAGCTCGTCTTTCGCCTACGGCCATGGGTTGTATAGGATCGCTCCTTGTGTCATGGTGCTCGGGTCTAAACCGTGACTCTCTGATACAAGGAATACTCCGTCGTCAAATGCGTTACTTGGTCGAAGTTGATACAGGCCACTCACGTTCCTGGATTCATGCATCCTCGCGAAACCGAGCCAGCCGCATCAGAGGGCCGTGACGGTCCATCGTATCTGTATGATAATATTGGGAGTCAGGTTCATGGGGCCTATAGGAGCGAAGGAACATACTCGCACCTTGGACCTGGACAGGTCGTTCTGTGGGTATTCCACATTTCCAAACGTCCGAGGCCTGCGGCAGGTCCACTTGCTCGAATCGGTTCAAAGCATACTTCGCAGTATACCATACTGGGTGCGTTGTTATCCAATTGCTGAACGGCGCGCAGCTTTATCATGTGTTCATACCTATTGTCCATTGAATTCGAGATGTTAAGCCAGTGGAAGAGAGAGTGGCTTGGAGAGTGGTTGAGAGAACAGCGTGGTCGGACTTCTCCGAGCTCGCTAAAGACCAGTTCTGCGTCAGAGCCGAGAAATTAATAAATCCGGATGTAATGTCTGCGTAAATATTTTCGAGATACGGAGACGCAAGATTTGGTCACTGAATCGGACAGTTCGATGAGTTTCGACGTTTCATGTTTGATTCAGAATTTAATACTATCAAATTCGACTCGGTCCACGGGTTTCTCGCATCACGCGGCAACTGCCGAGTGCCTTTACCGCCTGTCAATGTCATCAGCTTCGAACCTCTCGATTCTCGCATCGCAAGGGTCTTAGAAGGGAATACGAAAGCTCATATTTCCGATTGCTGTTACGCTATTCAGGCATATTTTTATCGCACAATCAGGACAAGTGTTACATGGTCACACATGCCACGTATTGGAGTCATCACCCTCCCTCGTTTCAGACAGTTTGTGCAATTCGTTGAGTACTGATTTCACTATATCAGCTCTCCATCCATCGGCAAAGGAATTCGAGAGAAGCATACCGTTATCAGAACTCGGGGGTTACTTTTGCTTTCGGAACGCTCGCAGGCTCATCACGGAGACTCTTTGCCGGAGACTCCGCTCGCCTTTCTTGCGCTTCAGCCCTGGATGCAGCAGTTGAGACTCTCCGGCTGTCTCTCCGCGTGAGCTGCTAGCGATGTCAGCTTCAATGCTTGGTCCCTGTTCAACGGGAAAAGGCGGTGCTTTCATGTTGAATTCGGTTCTGTGAGCTCCGGCCACGAGATAATATGAAAAGCTCAGGCCTCGGATGATTCCACCGTGAGGAGGATGCGGCTCTTCTTTGATTTATTTTTTGACTCGGATAAACAGATGCCGATGAAAACATTTTGCTTGTCTACGGTCGAAGATGGAACGGGATTCATAAATGATTGCATTCTATGATCGATATACAGATGACTGGTTGGGCGATCGTATGTTCGACTTGACTGACATTTCTTCATCCTCGTGCTGATGTCCCATTTTTCAAGACCTTTGCTTATGGTTCCTATATACGCTACTTACGGTAAGTCATGGTTCTGGTGTTTCGTGAGAAGTCTGGTCATCAACTCACTGGTGCCATTCCAAGATTACTTCTGCTTCCGAAGCACTCCCAAACTGAGAGTAGACGCGATTTTCCGAAGTCTTGGTGATCTCTGGTTCGATTTGACGATATGCGTGGATTCAGGACCTGATAATAGGTGCTCGGTGTCACTGTTATCTCCATCATTCTCGGAAGTTGGAGGCTCGTCCACTGAGAGAATGTCCGCTACTTGGTGTGTCTGTGTTCTAAAGATAACGGCCGAACCAATTAGCTCGTCTCCGGTGGAAGATGCATGACGACTTACGAGTGCTTGTACTCTGTCATGGAGTGGTTGACTGAAGGTCCTTGGAAATCTGATGGACCAGAAATCGGCGTTTGAGGACGGTCAAGCATAATAGTGGAAGCCGATGTAAGAGAAGAAGAGATTGCTATATGATTAAATATCGCGGCAGTGTTATTGACAGCCTGTTTTCACAGCTTGAGAATCGCATGTACTTGTACTGGAGCATCGAGGGAACTCACAGCAATCTTGTCATTTTCTTCTTCCGGATCTTCCGGTTCAACGCTCTTGGGTTACAATTAAAAATAGGTTTAATAGTAAGACACCGAATTCAGGGACTCACAGGTTGAGCGAGTGATAGTCGGTCCACCGGATCGGATAAAAATTCTTTGAGATCCATTCGTCTCTCACTCTCCGCGACGTCGCTTGCCCATTGGGAAATGCTCTGCGTTTCTGAATCATTTTCGCCACTAACACTGTTGTTCGTCACTGATCCACGCCTGAAGATGTTCACTGTTTTTCTCAAGATCGAGGGTACCGTGAGAGCGCGTTTTCGATTATTGGCAGACATTGAAGTAACACTAGGAAGAATGTCCAAGATCAAGGATGGATAGTCCGCGGAGGGAGGAGAACACGGGGTGATCCAAACCAAAATTCAAGAGGGTTATAAGTAGGATTACAAGACCACTCACAGTGGCGGAATCCAGGCACGCGACTCCCTTAGTTCATATGGAGATATTGCTATATTCGGCGGTTATATCCGTTGGTTCACAGTTTCTTTCCACTCGGCTTGACATCGGAAAATGTTTCTTCGGGTCTCCAACAGTCAGGAAAAAATGCTTCATCGCGCACAACTCGAGGCGTTCCGCTGCAAGTTTCACTGTCTCGCGCAGTTTGAGCAATTTTTTCCCGGTGACGAGGTTCAACTTGCTGTAAGATATCTAAATGAGGGGATGGAGAATGCGACTCTAGCCATAGAACAGCCCACTCGGAAACCTGGTTGCGGGGACAACAAGACCGCTCGAGTGGCGGAATGAAAGGGACACGAGGCGATCGAATCATGGTGATGTACTCAAATTTGGTAGTATTAGCCGAGCATTCACGTAAGGCCTAGGCATGGCTTTGGAAACGGACCACTTTTGCTCCGTGGAGAACTCTTGAGTGGAGAAATGGAAACGTTTCAGAGATCTATTCAGGATGAACTACGCAGAGTGTACGAGTTTCGCATACAGCTAAGCGGAGACGCAGCTGGGTTCGAAACGCAGAACGCAAGTAAACAGCAATTAACAAGATCTCCAGATCTGCGCAATGGGATTATCGACAAAGACATATTTTTCTCCGCGACGTTGTCCTCTGGTTACTGAAGAAGCGTATTGCCTATAGGATGACAACAATGCTAGGAAGAAATGTTAAATGATCGGTTAGAACGAAGCACGAGAATCGGGGTTGGTATATCTGCTTGATGCGCCTGACGCCAGATTGACGAAGGCAGGCGGGGATGGTACTCTGAGGTCATTCCCAACTTATGAAGGCGCTGAAAGGTCGCCACGATGCTTTAGGTTGTTCCGTTTGACGTCTGGTAAGAATTCAATCAGCATCCGGTATCGTCGTAGAATATTCACTTACGCTTGATAGTCTCTCTCATAAGACCAAGGCAGAGCGTCCATATCCTCCTTGAGCTTGGATGTCTGCCAATGGCTATCCTTGAGAAAATCGTCCACAACGCCTCGGCAGTCGGTCGCGTCATCGGCTTCGACTCTGAGACCAAAATCGTCCAATACGTTAGCTCCGATATCTCTTTTCAAACTCCTCATACACAGTTTGAATAAGTGTTTCCAGACCTCGCAATCAAACTCAAACTCTTCAGTATCAGAATGATATTCTTCAGCCCACTCGTTGCCTGGTTGTTTCATGAGATCATCAAGGTGTACACGGGTCTGTCTTCCAATGCAGAGACACTTCGAGCGTCCTGACATTGCCGTGGTAAATTCGGTAAACAGCCTATGACATTCCCTTAAACGTTTATCCCGAAAGAATTGGTATTTGTGCCAATCTTGAAGAGTTAGAACACTGGCTTCTTTGGGGAGATGAGCGGGGTGTATAAGGGAAATGTCGAGACAAACGACATGCTTCGTTGTCGCCAATAGTAGACGAGAGAGCGAGTATCTCTTGGCCAAACAATGAGCGCGTAAGCCTTCCAGCTTCGCGAATGAACAATGTAGGAGATGTTCCTCGAGTTGTCGCATGACGGAGGACATAAGATATTTATCGGCAACGATTAATAGGTCGGCGACGAAATCCATGGAACTGAGGTCGGGTGGATCAACGGGATATATGAGACGAACGATGCCGTCGAACATCTGGGATGATTCCGAGATGTCGACAACAGGGAGTGGATTCTCGGGCGTGGCGCTGAACGTGGCGGCTTGGTCCAGTGACAGCGGAAGACTTGCGAGGCCAATGACAAGACTATTTTGTGGAGTTTGAAGACTGTCTTGTCGGAAGAATGAATGACAATGTCGCCGTCGTTGTATGAGAGAGGAGAGAGGAGAGGCGCAGGCTGAGCATTTTGTGCATCCGCGGTTGTATCACGAGATGCACTCATGGATTTAGTGCGGCGTCTGATACGGATGAATAGTAATCGTAAGTTTGGACGCGCATTGAGTTGTATTGCTTACTTCGTGTGATAAAATTAGGATCGATATTAGCTGTATAGCTGGTCAACACGCGGAATCGATGTGGGCGTGCTAGGTTGAACAGAGTGACTGTGACATCACGTGTTCTTTCAGGCACGGGCTGGACCGTCGGTCATGTCGGTCTTCTCCTGGTGTCCCCGTTCCACATTCTTTTGCAGTTAATCGCCGTGCAACTGCTGTGTTCGACCCTCGTTTGATGAAAATAATACACATTCGGCCTCGTTTCTGCCAATATTGGAGACATTGGACGAGTTTCATTCTCTCGACTGGCGTTTGTGACGGCGATAAGCGGCGTATCAACCTATACCCAAAGCAATAATATCGATAAAGATCAATGACTTAAGAAAACATCAATTTCGAGATCCTGTTAAAATCCTCACGAGTCCTCCGTCTTGACTTGCAGATGACTCATCCATCGACCTCATCCAAGAACCAAATCATACATGACAACATATACATCCAGATAATACAATCGTTGCGGACTCGAAGACGTTGAACGGTAGTACTATAAATGACAAGCAGAATCAGTACGGTATTCACTTAGCACTGGATGATGTCACGTACACCAAAAGGGGAGAGCATATTAAGCGCAATCACCATCCTTGGATAGCGAGAGAAGTATGCCAAGACGATTTTGGATTTTTCGTTTGGAACCTTAAGATTAGAGGATGAGCATTAGGCGACACCATATAGAACTAACTCACTTAGCATATTCTTCTTCGTAGCTCCAAGGCAAAGCATCGAGATCTAGTTTGAGCTTCACCATCTGCTTCGAACTATCTCTCAAAAACTCGTCATCAATCCCCCGACAATCGCAAAGATCATCAGCTTCCATTCTGAGAGAGAAGTCATCTAATACGTTTGCCTTCAGGTCTTTCTTGAGATTTTCCCTGCAAAGTTTGAAGAACTCTTCCCAGACGAAGCATTGGATATTCTCAAACACTTCATTGTCGGAGGAATCGTATTCATCGGCCCATTCGCTATCGGGTTCTCCGATCAGATCGTTCAGCCTTTGACGTGTCTGTTGTCGAACACAGGCGCATTGCGAAGTTGACGACATTGTCATGGCGAATGCATCGAATAATTTCGTGATTTTCCTGAATCGGATCTCTTTGAAGATCTTGTATTTGTGCCAGTCTTGGAGAGTCAAGACGTTGACTTCTTTCGGGAGAGCGGCGGGGTGTATCTTCGTGATGTCGATACAGATGACTTCTTTCATCGTTGCTTTGAGTAAACGAGGGAAGGAATATCGTTTGGCGAAGCAGTGAGCTCGGAGAGCGTCGAGCTTCTCGAATGAGCGGGAGAGGAGATGGTCTTCGAGTTGTCGGAGGACGGATGTCATAAGATATTTATCGGCGATAATTAGAATATCTGCGACGAGGTTGAGGGATGTAAGACTGGGTGGAGGAACGGGGTATATCAGGCGTAGGACTGCGTCGAATGTTTTGGATGATTCGGAGATGTCGACGATTGGGAGCTGGGGAGGAGTAGAAGATGTAGCGTGGTTTAGCGATTGCATGTCTCGGAAGACGGGGGATGCGAGGGCCATTACTATCTTGTGGACTTTGAAGTCTTTCTTGTCGGAAGATCGGACAGTAAGATCCCCGTCGTGATATGAGAGATGAGAGGCTGGAGGTATGGGTGTGGCAATCGGTTGCGTTGGATCCATAGTTCTAGTGACGTGATCTAGGACAGAGCGAAACGATTCTGATAGTACTGATACATATTAATGATGACCACGGAGTGCTTCATACCTTGTGTAGGATGTGGATAAGAGCTGGTCGAGCACCGATGTGGTTACGAGCGACAATATTTTCGCAAAGCGACGTGACGTCACGCGTTATCTTGCCGTCGGAGATCGCAACTCGGGAGCAAGATGGTCAAGACCTTCGGTCATCTCGGGCTTCCAGCTCGCCTTGCTTTAACGTTCAACTTGTTATCAGCAGAAGACGGCCATGAGCTTCGTGTTCGTCGGCTGATGCATTGACGCTTGAGTATCATCTCAGCGAATCAGAAAATGAGACGAGAGTCATAGTCTCAACTCGGAATATTGCTATCATCAGGGGATCTGAAATTTAAATTTAAATCCAAGCCGAATAACGTTGACAGATGACTCAGAACATATGTGACACCGTAGACGATTCGCAGGATGATCTCGAGGCGTGCAGAATCGAGCGGCCATCACTGAGTCGAAAATAACGGGAGAAACCGCCAACGTAGAAACCAGCTAGATTCTCGCGCAGGTATTCAGAAGTACGAGGTGAGGATCCGTTTGATTTCCTTGACGATTATCTCCACGGCCTCAGGAATCCTGGATTTCCATGTAGGTATATTGTGGAAGGTTCGGGCCAATATTTTCGAAGGAGGGAGAGAGGTAGACAGAGAATCTTAATCTCGGATCTCCCAGGGCAACCCGAGCTCTTCAAGAATCATCGAAGAATATAAGAGCGAAGGCTTAGATCTTGGCGACGGTGACGGTGACACGCGATTGCCACGAGACCAAGTCGGCGAGAAGACAAGTGCAAGATGAGCGCGGGATGAATGCGGAATGAAATGGGGAATTTTAATTCCGGGTGAATCGTCTTGGATGATGGTTCTGGTTCTACCCTTGTCGGTTCCTATTACAAATAATAGAATAAATGGAATGAAGACTTCTGCCAGTTGGTTGCAGTGCTTTGCTTACAGAGCGACGAGAAATTGGGAAGACGAGGTTTTATGGCGGATCATGAGATGTCGTGAATATTCGGTGGGATGTTCGTAGATGCTCGCTCAACTGACCATTCGCGTGCGAGGGAGGATGATTTGGGAATAGACGAGGCGGAGGGAGAATGGAGTGGGGAGAATGAAAGACTTCTGGATGATGTGGTCAATACAACATGAAAAATACTCGGTCGCGAGAACTAGAATTCGCCAGAGTACATGTAATATAGTGTCTTTGCTGCAAGGCTTCCAGTCTGAGCTTGATGACTCGAGACACTCAGAGGAGATATTTCGAGAGTCGACAGGAGTTGTCGGGGATACGGTCTGGACTGGTATTTGGGGGAAGCTCGAAAAATGTGGGAATCAACTAGATGGAGGTGAGTGTCGGAATCGAGGGAATGAAACTTCTAGATGACGTGGTCAATTGAGTTCCTAACGTCACTGAGAAATTTAAACTGACCACAGAAATATTTCATCGTCGTTTCAAAACCTCGATTCTCATGGCCTGAGTGAGAGCTTGATGACTTGATGATGTCGAAGGAATTTTCGAGGAATTGACAGGAGTCGTCGGGAGCTGTCAGAAACTTGAAGATCGAATTTAGCTAGGGTAAGTTCGAGGAGGCTTCTAGCTCACGTCGATAATGATCAACCGTCGATGTCATGGGACCGTCATATTCGATCAGGCCAGTCTAGCGTGGTTGGTACGAGACGTCCAAGATTGGACGACCCGATTTCCTTAGAACAGATTTCATCGCCGATTCATCGGGCCGTGTTTTTTCAGGAGGAATATTTTGGACGTGCCGATGTCGGAGTGAGGCCTGAAGGGTGTTGGAAGAGGTACATCAGCATAACTCTACGTGCCTCGACGTACCTGCTTGCCCTGCTGTTCTACAGGGATAAAGCAAACACACTGATCCCGCCATTGAGCGAACCTTGGCCTGGTCTCACGAAAATAGACGAAGCCTGGTCTAGACGTTCCTGGTGACTCGGAGATGGACCGAAAGAAGCGTGCCTCGCTCCTTGGAAGATCGCGAATCGGACGGAGAAGAGGACGGCCAAGTCTAAGAAGGTCTGGAAGACAGCGGAGATTGCCTCGCAGGGTTGCATCCGGACTTTCGGCCGATACTCCTATGTCCCGGAGATCTGAGAGCAGAGGTTTTCAATGACGAAATTATTTTGTGCGAGATGCAAGTGAGCCTCTGTCAACACGCTCAACACAGGACGGTCAAACAAGGTTTGAAGCACGCTCCACTCCACAGAAATAATCGAGCGCTTAGACCGAGCGGGAAAACACGTGTCAGATCCCTTAGTAACGGGCTTCCGATCTCGTCATCGCTCGTCCCGACCAGATCCGATCGAGGGTCCTTCTTCACTCCACCCCGATTGATTACGTACTTCATAAAAAATTCTTATTTCCACGAGAAATGGAAATGAAATACGTGGGACAGCGCCGCGTTCATTGACCAGGGCGGAGTATATATCCCGTTCGTCTTGTCCTCGACGCGTCCATCTTCATCGTCTTCAACGTCGGCGGGCTCATTGGAACGGCGCGTGATTTTGACGCGACGCGACGGACTCGGACGTGTCACGGCTAGGCACTCTGTTAGCATCAAGGAGTCACCCATCTCGGGATATTCGCCCGACGCGCGCTGGTCGACGACGACGACTGCTGCTATTGCTAGGACTGGTATCGCGACTCGACGCCGACTCGATACCGACACGGACATTCACATCCATCATTGCACCTGCATTCATCCACACCAACATCCATCAGCATCCATATCCGTCTCCGCATCGTCATCTACATCTTCATCTACATCCTCATTTGGATCGTTATCATTGACATTGAGCTATCAAAGCTTGTACTAGCACAGTACTATTCGTCGGTGATTCTACCGACGGTGTACACGGTCCGGGATCATCAGCATCTAAAGTGGGTACCGCATTCGTGATGACTCCTATCAAAAATTGACTCTGTCTCAATATAGCCAGTGTCTCACTTGCACTTTTCACGAATCCGCACGAGGGAGATGGCCATGGAAGAACGAGTATATTCGCCTCTAAGGTATATCTTCTTGAAATTAAATTCGACGCGAGACTAACACGTGTTGTCTCTCCCCTCTTCCGCATTGCTACAGTTCATCTTCGTTTGAGCTTAAATCCCCCAAACCAAAACGACGCTCTATCATCTCCATCCCGCTCTCCATCCCTTCACTTCCTCTGAATCGACGAACAGCCGCAACAGGAGGAGGTCAGTGGACCGTCACACCTCCCCGTTCTAGATCCGCTACTCCAACGCCCGCTTCATACGCTCGTCCTTCTTCTCCCTCATTTGAAAATATCATTTCGAGCGAACGAGATTATACGACAAGACCGAAGACGCCGTTGGGGGCATTTGGGAGTATGATGTCTGCCATGACTCCTTCGTTCAAACGAACTCCTCTTCATAACCACACTCATACCATTCACACGACGGACCGTCCTCTACATCATCAACATTCTATCTCTAAAGATTCGGAATCGTCTTCGTCTTCGGAGAGCGAATATAAGCCTTCTTCGTCGCTGGGTCACGGTCATGGGTATACCTCCCATCCACTCACATTCTCTCCTAAACATAAACCTGCGCCCGTCACTGCTACTCCTACTCCCACTTCCCACACGAATGCGAATACGAATACACCTTCACCGAAATCCCGCGCTCAGATGCTTCAATCCTCCAAGAAGCTTGAACGCGTGTTAGGTGTTACAGTCGCACCTTCACTCCTCACCCGCACTAGTACCCAAGGGCAGGAAGGGTCGTTTACCGCGCCATCGTCCTTTGAGGGTTCGCCTCTTTCTGCGGGTGGGATGAGAATTAGGAGGAAAGGGTCGAAGAAGGTTCGAAGACCACTTTCAGCGGGCGATGGGATGGGAATGGGAATGGGTGTGAATCCCTCCTTTACGTTCGGCTCCTCAACTGGAGGTGCTTCTCCTATTTCTCCCGTGGGCGGTGGAGGAGGAACGAAAGTGAAGAGAAGAGCTTCAAAAGGACATCAGAGTACGAGTACGTCGATGCGTATGATGGGGATGAGTATCGGGAGGAGAGCGAGCGTCCCTTCGCTCGCCGCCTTTTTGTCTCTAGGTCCTTCTTCCTCTCTGGGACCTTCTCCTTTGAATGCGACGAAGGAAGATAGGGATAGGGAGGAGGGAAGAAGGTCGTTCAGCGAGAGGATTGGGCTGGGAACGAAGAGTGTTCCGAGCAGTCCTTCGCCTTTACGACATGCTCAGGATCAAAGTCAGGACCAGATGAGTCTGCCGAAAGTGTCGTTCCATCCTGCACCTCCACTTCCTCCACTTCCTTCATCGCATCCATCAGTTCCGACTACTACCTCTGATACCCTAGCCCCTCCCCGGTCGCCCGGGATGAGATCTTCATTCGAACGCGGAAGTACTAGTGAGAGACATCGACGGGCCTATTCGACGAGTTCTATTTCCAGTTCATCAACTGGGACAAATTCAACTTTACACGCCCATGCACCGCCCTCCCCGTCCCCTCATTCACTCTCACACATCCGTCAATCTTCGTATACATCTTCGAGATCTCACCGTTCGCTCGATTACTCGGCTTCCCCCTCATCCCACGACAAACGATATTCCGCTGCGTCGGGAGGCTCGGGAGGGACGGTTACCGTATATAGGGTGACGGTGAAATGAAACTTTTGTAGGTCGATTTTCTCGAGATCGGTGGACCGTCTTAGGGTGTATGGAATATCATTAGAAACTTTAGATTCGACGCTTTATACTGGACGAAGTTTGAGCCAATTTTGTCCAGAATTGAAGGAGCTATGAATAAATCAAAATGGGGGTGCTTTTTCGCTGCCAAGGGCTCCTTGAAATGCCGACTTGATGGTCTGCCGAAGCCATTTCTCGCGCTGCAAGTGCAGGGATTGCACCCAAAGACATCAGATACACTGTTGAGCATACGATCCAGTGATTTAGGATAGTGAAAGACCAAAAACAAAATGCTGGACACCCCGATACTCAACAGATTTTGGGTTATTTCCAGAATGGCCTCCTGCTGACTGCACCGTGCGAAGAAGTGCGCTCAGAGTGGCCCGAGTTTACTTGTCCTGTAGATACAGCACTAATAAGAGCATTGAGGGAATGTACAAATGACTGACTGTCAGTGTACTAGGTCCAGAAGGTGGTTTTGGGGGTTCAATTTGGACTCAACAACTACAGCTCACTGTGAAAGCACGCTTTTGGGCTAAAAACCAGAGGAAAATGTTCTACAGTATTTTCGATGATTTTTGAATAGCTACAGAGGTATCTCGAGTCGTCCGTTCATGTACTACAAGGCCATCCTTCAACACCCCCCTGAAAACCTGCCTTTTCGGACCTAGCAATCACCAAGATGTCAAACCAAGGTATATAACCTAATAAGATCGTAGATACGGATAGTATTTCCGCGCTCAAAGTGATCCAAAGTCAATCCGATGCGTCGAAGGTGAGTTATCGGCCTCGTTTCAAGGAGCGCCTGTTTTTCAGGGAGCGCCTATATACGGTAATTCAGCGAGGGATGCGAGGATTTTGAGGGCTAGAGTTGCGAAGCTGTATCATCAGTTTGGGGAGGTCGTTCCTGTTGAATTGATCCTTCCTCTTTCCTCCCCCTCTGCCTCATTTAAAGCTTCTGGTCCTGCTTCCTCTGCACCTCCCTTGCCGAGTGAAGAGTCGAAGGACCATATGCGAAAGATTAGACCTGGCGTGATGAATCCTTCGACGAGAGCGAGTGCGCCGAGCGTAGATGCATATCCTCCTTCTATCCAATCTTCGTCCTCTGACGATGATGGGGGATCGTTCAAATCGTGTGTCGTGGAACCTCCTTCACTTCCTTCTTCCACCGCGTCTACCGCATCTCCCTCATCCAATGCTTCTACCGCGGGTGATGTTCTTTTGATCGACTTTGAGAGCGATCGTTCTCGAGCCGTACCGATTCCAGTTTCGGTGCAGGGTGGATATGAGGCTGAGGGAAGGTCAAGTGTGAGGGATTCGAGGATGACGCTTGGATCGGATCTTGATCCATTCTCCTCAATCAACTCTATCGCGTCTTTGTCTTTGAGGATGTCGA
Source organism: Sistotremastrum suecicum HHB10207 ss-3 (assembly GCA_001632355.1). NCBI lineage: Eukaryota > Fungi > Basidiomycota > Agaricomycetes > Sistotremastrales > Sistotremastraceae > Sistotremastrum > Sistotremastrum suecicum. Next base: position 61,009 of record KV428035.1, on the reverse strand, counting down.
CGCTCAGTACACTCGATACGGAGGGGACGGGGATTGGGACGGGAGGGATGAGGATCTCTGGAACGTCGTTTTTGGATACGATTACGGATAGTGTGCGATCGACTTCGACGAGGGGCTCGGATAGAGAGGGTGATGGGGAGGGTGATGAGATTGATTTGGAACAGGTTTTCGAAGCTTCCATTTTGCCGTCTTCGCCTCCCCGTCTCTACTTTACCACCTCCAACGATCCCCACGATCCCCCTCCCTCCACAGCGCCCGATTCCCTTCCGTCCTCGCATACTCAGTTGTCGACTACGTCAACGAATCAATACCTCTACTCCTCCCCTCGCTCCCCTCAAAAACTTCCTTCAAGACGGACTATACCCACCGAATGGCGCGCCCATTCTATCGATGTGCCGAAGTCGGTATATGATCCTTCGACTCCTGGATTGGAAGGGTTTAATGAAGCGGAGGAGGGCGTTGTGATTAGGGATGGAAGTGTGGGGAGGGGTGGGGTGAAGTTGAGTTTGGATATTGGGGTTGAGCTCGAGGATGTTGCTGCTCGTGATGTTCCTAGTCTAAGTCGTGATGGGGGCGACGAGGGAGCTTTGGATCTGGATGGGGAGGGAGAATGGATCGACGTAGGCCGGAATCTGAATGTTCGGGATGTTCGATCTGGGAAAGGCAAAGGACGAGGATCATCTATTCAGAGCGGCCGTTCTGGGAGATCTGTGCGATCTGGAAGGAGTGGACGAAGCGGAAGAGTATCGACGAAATCTTATAGCGTCGATCTATCGATGCTCGGTTCTTCGCCTGGCGGTGGTTTTGCGGGTCATTCGCCTTCGGATATCGGTACCGCAGGCCATTCTCATCACCCAAATCACGCACAGGCACGGACGAACGGGAGAAAGCTTGGAGGAGTTGTCTTTGAGTATGATGATGGTGGGTTGAAGAGATCCCGAAGTCTCTGGGACGCCGGTTCTTCGAGACGTTCGATGATTTCGGAGGGCGAAGGTGCCGAGGAAAGTGAGGATGAGAAAGAGATGGAGAGGATGCGGAATGTATGGAGAGCGAGGAAGATGACAAAGGTATTCTTATTCTGTTTAATTCGACTGGGGCTGATGGTGAAAACAGGTGTTCGGATCAGAGCCTCCTGCGGCTCTATATAAAGTCTCACTCAAGTCGCCGAGTCAGACTAAATATTCGTATCCGAGTCGTAAATCGTCGCTCGGAAAGGCAGCGGCTGCTGGTGCTGGAACAGGGTTGAAGGCGGTGAAGACTCATTCGACACCTTCGTCACCTCGGAAGTCTTCTGCAGCAAAGGCCCGTGAGCCAAGACCGACACATCCTTATGCGTACGCACATAACTATGCATATGCCACCCCTTCTTCTGCTGAGGCAGATGAGTCGATTACGCCGCCTGCGTCGCCATCGACTGCTGGGAGTCATAATCGTCGAATGGATGGTGCACCACTCGTGTCGCCTGTTACGCCTGACGATGATAATGAGTATCCGAACATAACACCTGCATCGACGACATTTGAAGACTCCGTCCTCGTCATCTCATCTTCCAATCACTCCGATGATCATCCCCACGCTCAATCCATCCTCTCCATCGAAGGTACTGACGGACTTTCAGTTCCTCTTCCCTATGGGAATGGGGCGAAGGGAGCAGATACGCTGTCGCTGCTGTCATTCGCTAGTGTCAGTGTCAGCTCATTCTCAACGATCACGACCCAAGTCGTCCCGTCCCAACCTTCACCTCATGAACTTCGCCGACTGCGCGCGAAGAAACTCAGTAACTTCTTCGGGGTCGATACTCCCCATCTCCCACCGCCTTCTCCTCTCCCAGCACCACCACCAGCGCCATCCGCGGCTCTACCGACAATCGATCCAACGATCAATTCGCCTGCGAATCCGACTCGGCCTTCACTCGACACTATCACACCTATTCCAGACTCTACAGGCCGTCAATCCCGCAAACTTCAAAAATCAACCACACGCTCATCAACAGATCGTCCGCCCACTCCGGGACGTTCACGATCGCGCGCCGATTCACGCGCTGCGACTGCTAGTGACGAAGGTCATCCTAGAACTTCAGGGTCTAGACCGCGAACTGCCGGTAGACCGAGAGCAGGGACGAAATCGAGAGTGTTCGTTGAGGCGGGACGGGGTGTGGTGGTGGATCAGGAGGATGAGATGGGTATGCAGGAGGTTATGGCTGTTTTGAGGAGGTTGAGATGAGCCTTGCGTTCGACTTTGAGTTGCTTTCGTGGTCTTGGATTATGACGTCATGATCTTTTGCATCTCGACTGAGTGATTGCTGCTTTCTTGGTTTGTTTTCCTTCTCTTTCGCACATCATGCTTTGTGATTCCCCTTCTCTTCTCATTCTATCTGGCACACCATGCTTTCTCTTCTGTTCATTCCATGATTTTCTTTCGCTTCTCATTCTCACGCATGCATTGTTCCCCGATCTTCACATTTTGCATTGTCTTTTCCATCATTCGTGCCGGATCGATTCCGCGTTACTGACACCCACATTCTCTCTTACATTCCCATGAGCTGACGTTCTTGCATCATTTCCTTTACTCAATTTCGAGCGGTCTTCCTATAATAGCGATCTTACTCTGGCGCGTCGGGTTGGCTAGCTTCTACTAACAACTTCACAATGTATATTAGCGCCCTCATTGTTTTGAAATCAATTGAAAATTGTTGTCATTCTCAGAAAATATATGAGCCTCTCGAGATACGATGGTTACAAGGACAAATTTACAGAAACGATGTCATGACGTTGCAATAAATATAAGCACTATATACGGACGAAGGCAACGCTGAGGCAGTCAATCCTCATCTTCAAACGAGAGCTCCGAATCTCCACGCTGACAAAAGAACTCTATTTTCGAGCCTTTCCACGAAAACCAATCCAAATAACCACTGTTCCTCAAATCACCGACAAAGTAAGAAGTTTCGATGTCTTCTTCTGATTCGAGCAGCTGGAGTTTCCGTTTCATGGAACGCGATGGAAGGAGGGCGACATCGTAGATGCCGTTGCGATGATGAATGTGACGGAGGACACCGGTGAAGTTGCGAGGGATACGAAGGACGAGACGATCTTCCGCGTGAACGACCATGTCGAAGATGGAGTTATTCGGATTTTGCTGTAGAAAATGGACAAAAACAATATCTTCAGTCCGATACCGACGAAAGAGGAGAAGAGCACGTACGATAGATACGGAACATAACCTGTCCCCGTTGATGTACGCGCGTGCCTTGGGATAGGTAGGATCTCCTCGGAAGCCAATCAACGCAACTGTCTGAGAGCAACTGTAAAGGTAGAAATTATAGGCGTAGTGTCGCAGCTGAGGAGTTCCTTGAGTGTCAGATTCGAGTTCGGTCTTGGGCTGCTCGATGATTTGGTGCGTGACGGGAAGGAGTGGGTCAATAATCCAGGCCCCGTTGATGGGTTCGACGGTGGTGATGACCATATAATTCGTCACGTCGCCGTTGCCGGCTTGACCTGGACCTGAGCGGACTGTGGTAGAAGATCTGCGAGTGAAACAAGAATCATACGGGAGGCATGATAGGACATACCTAGCTCAGGTGGGGTGGTTTGAACGAATGTACCATCCGGGGCTTCGCTGAAGTCCGTTCCTTCGATATGTTCCTGAAGGACGTCAGTATCTACTACATGGACAGAGGGACGGAATTACCAAATCCATGTTGGTAGAGACGGATTGTTGACAAAAAACGTTGTATCTCGTCAGCCAAGCATCCCCATTATATAGTGTGAGGTCGGAAAAGCACGACGTTTATTCGGTTCAGTCTCATTACCGGTGCTAGTACCTCCAGTCCTAGAAAGACAACACGGTTCCCAGAAACTCTTGTCGAACAATGGGCACTGGTAAGTTCTTTCGAGGACAATACCATTGGCAAGAAGACTTGGAGTTAAGGCGACGCGGAAATCTCCATATAGCCATCGTAAAATGAAAACCATGTTTCTCTTGCCATATCAAGGTCTCTTGGAAGCTGTAAATGCCCTCAGAAAGCTGATGATAAATCGTTGACAGCGTTTAAAAGACCGAGTGATTCGTGAGGCAGCCGCGTGTTTTCCTTTTCTCGGCCTCTCCGACGATGGTGCGGCCTATTGTCCTTGCAATCGATCAAGACCCAGAGATACGTCTCGATGTGAACGTAATAAGATTGCCAGAAGACAACACGAGATAATATCTGGGTGAGTAGAACGATTGCATGTGAGATGATCCGGATTTCTAGATCTAGTAAGGGAAATTGAATTAAGGCCACTTCAAGTTCCTTACTCACAAGGTTTTGTACTTGAGAAGGAAAACAACACCTCCGAGTCGTCGCTGACAGTTTCGAAACTTATTTAGATACTAAATGTCGTCGTGATTGGTATATGGAATGGCTGTGAGCAGAGACAACTAATACAGAAGCGCCGGCACGTCCGAATCAGATCCTGATTCCTGAGAAGCGAGAGGTCTAGAAGATGTCCGGCGGAGGAGGCGCTGGCTTTCCTATAGTGAGCTTTAAAGACTCTTGAGGCTTTCTTTCGAATAGATTTATTATTTGCAAGACTGAGGAACGACTGCGAAAAACAAGAAATTCGGGATTCATCGGCCGCTGGTTCTTGGCCGAAAAGCACCCGAAAACGCGTAACGTCACACTTTCTTCATGTGATTTTGGTTGCTCGCGACTCACCTCAGTCCATCAGTCAGGCGGTCCTTTGATTGAGCAGTAAATCCTATTTTAGTCTTGATTCCATCCTTTCTAAATAGCTTTGATCATGATTGTCAGTCTTTTCTAGCCTCCTTCTTATAACAGTAAAGCCTGCATCCATCATCCCCCATACACGTACAAAATCACTCTCGAACCCACCTCACTCATAGAGCTCATTGGCTTGAAAATGAGTCCATCTCAAACGACTGCTGAGGATCGACCAAATACTTCACTTCCATCTCACCTCTCGTACAACGATGGCGATCTCATCGTCCGAACCTCGGATAACGTAGAGTTCAAAATTCATAAAGTAATAATGGCCTTGGCTTCGCAGGTCTTTCGAGATATGCAAACACTCGATAGTACCAACACTTTGATCTTCTCCCCCGAGAACCCCACCCCAGTCGTCGACGTCTCGGAACCATCTCAACTCTTTGACGTATTGCTGCGTCTTATATATCCCGTCCCTCAACCCGACCTCACCTCCCTCGATCTCGTCGCTGATCTTCTAGTCGCGGCCGACAAATATCTAATGACCACTGTTATGGGACAACTAGAAGACTATCTTCTGTCCCGCTCTTTGGAGAAGCTTGACGCTCTCCGAGTGCACTGCTTGGCCAAAAGATATTCTTTCCCTCGCTTAGTTGAGGCTACGATGAAGGAAGTTGTCTGTATGGACGTTTTCATCGTGCATCCGGCTGCTTTGCCAAAAGAAATTGGCGTGCTAACTCTCCAAGACTGGCATAAATACAGGTTTTTCGCAGACAAACGATTGGGTGAATGTTCTGACTTGTTCGATACGTTTGCAGACAAAATGTCAGACGATGCATGGTGCGCGTGTATTAGGAGGCAGAGACGCGAAAAGCTTGACGCTCTCCATCAAATGGAAGACCATGAGTGGGTAGACGGATGTACGTCGGACGAGGATCATGAGGCATTCGAGGACATTCGATGCGAAGTCTGGGAAAATTTCTTTCGACTTTGCTTGAAGAAGCTTCGGAAAGATCAGAAGGCGAACGTATTGGATGACTTGATTCTTAGAGTCGAAGCTGATCACGCATATGGCTGTCGAGGAATCAAGGACGATTTCCTGAAAGACAGCAGCCGACAGCTAACTGGGCTCAAGCAGCAACTGAACGCATTACCTTGGTCATACGAGGATAAATATAACGCGTAAGCCATTATAACTCACGAATCATGTCAAGAGATGCTGATCAGATCGAAATTAGGATGAAAAAGGAGACCCCCAGGGAGTACTGGCTTTCTTTCGCTAATTATGCCATATAAACCTCTACCGACACGTCATTGAGCTAAACCAGGCCTGCCTTTCTCCATCTTTTGGGGTCGGTTGTTCAAAATAGAATCCCGCTCCATCTTGTCGCAATCTTATGCTTCAGTCTTTACATTCTTGTGTTGAATTGGTCTCAGGAGGAAATCCGAGGAATGCATATCTTCTGTTTCAATTCGGCCCACTGGCATGTCATGAGCAAACTTTCATCGTATCAGAGAACTCGCCAAACCCTACCAAGAGAGAAACCGGGAGCTCATCTTTGTCTGATTTGTACCGTCAGAAAGGTGATGAATATGACCTTCCGACAAGTTCGCAGAACCGTAAAAAAATCCACGGATGGACAGCCGCAAAGACATGCACATCGTATTCAGAAGATCTCCACAAATAATCACCAGAGTGCTGGGAAATGCAATCCTCGAATCTTTCAAGCTTCGGAGAGACTGCTGCATCTCGCAGTATCTCCAGAAGGTAACTTCGTTGCGGGCCCTGAATCCGCCACTGAGAGTGGTCTTGTAATTCGGCTTGGTGAACTCGGATAAGGCCGCGCCTTCTCTTCCTGCCCTACCACTCAAACGCTTTTGACCTTCAGCTTCTCTATCTTAGTCTATACCTATGTCTAGTATTGTGCGGAATCGACATCGAAATCGGAGTCTGACGATGCCTTCCATTCTGAAGAGAAGCGTTAAATTTCTCAGCCGTGCCACTAGCACTCGAACCGAGGTTGGTATTAGCAGTCCTATTCGTGAGCCTCGTAGCATTCCTTGCTGGCCACGAGAGGTGGCGCACAGTGAGGAAGAGATGAATCTTGAAGAGTTTCTGGCGGACCCTCTATATCGCTTATGCGATGGGGAATCCGTGAGTCGCTTAGATAATTGTCCCATATTCACAACATGACCAGCTAGGACATGCTTAGAGTGGTGAACGGCAGTACCAAGATGGAGACGATCCCGACGAGTCTGAGAGCAACGTATACCCCTGTCAAGGAGACATTGTCGGGAGCTCTGCTATTGCGCCGTTCCCCTTCTACCCTGGCATCCCCGTCCCTATTAAGACTTCCACGGCGCATGAGAATCATCATTCGATCCCGCAGCCATCTTCGTCGCACATTAGAGAGATAAATTCAAAAGCAAAAGATGAGACCAAAGACTCGTACGATCTACTCTCCTCTGGATGAAGGACGAGCTAACTAGTTTCCCATCGGCCTCTTTAGTTCCAATGAAAAACCAGATAACAAGATGCTCATAGATGAGGAACATTTCGAAGAAGAGGGCGACACACAACACTTGTTGTCGAATGTATCTGATTATCCGGGCTTTCGCTCCAGCCATGGGAAGCAGAGGCTTCGGAAACTCGCATCGACTCTGAGCTTAGCAGCGTTGCGCAGGCAGCAATAGATATGTTTCAAGTGTATCAGCATGTGTATGCCAATATTTTGCAAGAAACCTAATGGTCATTAGGACTTACATTAACAGACTCCGAGGTATTTGAGGGAAAGCTGATCGGAAGGCCGAAGTTGAAATGACCTACGCTTGACAAGAAATGATATGTAGCACCGGAAGTAGCACATAAACAAACCATTGTATAGAAACCTTCAATCGTTGGATCGCGGTTCAGGATGGCGGTAAGATCGCTTTGCTTCGTCGGCGTACGGCCACGCAAGATCTGACGATTCCGAATGTGATAATCGAAAAAAGAACAAAGATCCTTGGACCTTGGACGAGAAATTGAGTGCTTCGAAATTATGGCCTCTTCATATATAGCAATTAGATGTCTGCTAGATAAAGTGAGGCTGCAATGTCGACGGCGCGCGGACAAAGCATTCCTCGGCCTTCGGCTCACTCGGGTCGGCTGCTGGTCGGAGTCGCAATTGAAACCGAGGCGAAACGCGTGACGTCACAGTCACAACTACACTCAGAACCGTCACCACTGGCACCAATCGTCCACAACCGTAACAAGTTCGCTCATACCCACAGTGAGGTTTATAAGTGTCGGAAAAGTTTTCTATCTAATTTCTCTCATGCCCTAGATCGAAATATGAGTGAAGTGGAAGAAATAGCTGCGAACGCGGATAATGCCACTTATGCCACACATTCTTCTCATCTCTCCTACAATGACGGCGATTTCATCATTCGAGCATCCGACGGAGTAGAGTTCAAAGTTCACAAAATCGTCATGTCCCTAGCATCTCAAGTCTTTCGAGATATGCTCTCTCTCGACAAAATCAACACTTTGACGGCGACGTCCGAAATTCCAATCCCCGTTGTCGACGTCTTTGAATCATCTCAAGTATTCGAGAGCATCCTTCAATTCATTTACCCCGTCATCCCTCCAGACCTGTCATCATTCGACAAGGTCATCGACCTTCTTTCTGTTGCGGACAAATACATGATGCCTTCCGTCATGCGGCAATTAGAGGAGCATCTTCTTCAGAAATCATTCGAACCCTTGGATGGCCTTCGGTTCCACGCTTTAGCTCGGCGATTTTCTTTGTCGCGTTTGGAAGCGGCAACAATGAAACACGTGGTCTGCTTGGATATCACGGTTGTCCACCCGCACAACATTCCGCCCGAAGCCAATTGGTTGACTTTGCAGGACTACAACAGATTCAAATTCTTCGCGGACTTACGACTTCGAAAATGCCGCGTCTTGTTTGGAGAATTTATTGAGGCCAGGTCATCTTTGTATGACTGCACGTGCATCAGGCGACAAAGGCGCAGTTATCTTATGATGCGAAAGGTTGAAGATGGCCCTCATTGGGATGGAGATGACGACTCTTCTGCTGATGAAGATTACTTCGATGACATCGAATGCGAGGTGTGGGCTCATTTCTTTGAGCTATGCCGAAAGGCGCTGCGGAAAAATCTTCAAGCGAATGTGCTCGAGGATGTCTCTATCAGATACGAAGCTAAACAGCAGTATAATAAGTGCAGAGGGATCAACGACGATTTTATCAGGGATAGCTCAGCACAGCTTAAACCTCTCAAAAAGCAGATGGACGAGTTGCCTTGGGCTTATGAGCAAGAATATGCATTGTAAGTTTCGTGACACTCAAAGTAAGATTACGACATTGACTACTGATATCAGAGCCCGACAAAGCAAACCTGCAGAAGGGTGGAAGCCCACTCGCGAGTGGAATTATTATTGATAGCGATTGAGAATGACAACGTCTGCATCTTGTTGCGATATAATAGGTATTTCATTCCCTTCCGAGATTGCTGACATCATCTCACCGCGGTATCCTGACAGCTCATACCGGCTTCCGTAACATTCTGATGATGATATACAGCTGTTGCCCTGTTTCCATACTCCATCTTAAAGCAATCTATCATCGTGTACTATGACTCATTTACAACTTGCTCATTTGCCGCGTCAATTCTTCGCGACTTCGCTCGAGCTTTCTCTGCTGCTCTTGATTCAAGAACATTGTATCCAACGTGTATCCACTCTTTGGCATTGGCATATGCAGACTTGATAAAGCGTACAGTTTGATTTCTTCCTAATTCTTTGTTTCGACCTACATTGTTCCTCCATCCTATACATATCGATTTAAAAATTGAGCGGGGAGGCGAAGGCCTCTAGGAGTGTCCCAAAATCGCCATCGGTTGGTAACTGGGTTGTGAATCAGAAGCTATCACTCGCAATATAGAGAAATGCTTACGGCTCCTCGAGATATTTGATTTCTTCGGGTGTGAGCTTCTTGTCCGGAATGATGGCTTCTTCGAGACGTTGAGGCTGTAAAAGAAAAGACAGTAAGGAAGAGAAAAATGTTGGCAAAAGAAAAGGTCTGACCGAACTGAATCCGACGATGGGGCTGGATACTTTCTCTCCGATCCACGCCAATGCAACTTGACCCCTCTTCCAGCCTTTCTTCTCTGCGATTTCACCGACGCGCTTGATGATCTCCTTATCGGCATCGGAGAATTTCTTCTCCCACGGCGTACCCTTCGATGACTCGATACGTTTAGTTTCGTCGGTTCCGATAGGGCGAGCTAGATGACCTGCAGCCAGCGGGCCCCACGGGATCAATCCGATTCCGGCATGGTTGCAGTAGGCGTTCATTTCTCTTTCCTTAAGAATGCCATGAGGGAATGAGTGGATGGGAATGGGTGTACCCTTACCTCTTCCCGATACAGGAGCGAATAGTGATTCTGCATCGAGATGAATTTGGTCCATCCATGCTTCTCGGCAACGAAGTTCATGAGAGCGAATTGCCAGGTCCACATGGAACTAGCACCGATATACCTGACTTTCCCACTCTTGACTAAGTCATGTAAAGCTTCCATGGTCTCCTCAATCGGAGTGTTCTTGTCGAAGCGATGGATCTGGAGGAGATCGATGTATGACGTTTCGAGGCGTTTGAGGGAGGCATCGACGGCGTTGAAGATCGCTTGCCGTGAGAGCCCGGATTGATTGACGTAATCTCTGGTGTTTTTCATGGCGGGGTCGCTGAAGCCGCGCATGTCGCCGGGCTCGTCCATGACGAGGCCGTTGCATTTGGTCAAGATGATGAGTTTTTCGCGGGGGATGTTGAACTAGGCAGAGAGGATTAGTGTGGTGTAACGAAGGATTACGAGAACGACCGTGCCTTCTTGATAGCAGAGGCAATGACTTTCTCCGACCATCCATCTGCAGGAATTGGTAAGAAACGACTAAGAACGCGCTATGAAAGTGGTGCATACTGGAATATATATTTGCGGTGTCCCAGGTGTTAATACCCCGATCCCATGCGTATTTGAGAAGCGGCAAAGCCTAATGCAACGGAATTGAGCGACCGAAGGCGAAAGTAGTGAATAACTGACTTGTTCTTCGTCTTGTACCCAGTTCTGACCAGGGTTTAACGTTTAACAAGAGATTTACGACAACTTGGATATGAACTCACTAGCCATTTAGAGCTTCCGAAGCTCATCGCACCGACGATGGGCACACTGACCCTCAGCCCTGAGTTTCCCAGCCGACGATATTCCACCTTGGGAAGTTTGCTGAGATCTGCACTTGTGCTAGACATCTTTCTGAGATTGATTCGAAGAGAGTTGGTACTAGAGTGCGACGGGGGACACCGAGCTGAATGCAGGCTTTTATATAGCGGTCTCAGGCTCAGGCTTGCTGGGAACTTGGTCAAGCTCATGCGCGCGATCGTAATCCTGAGCCGAGAATCGGCCGGCGGAAGCCGAACCTCGGTCATCTTCCCACAACCTCCTCGCAGCGTGCTTTGTGCAGTTTAGGTCGCGTCTTGTACCGTTTCACTCAAAACATTCTAAGTCTCAGTTTCTGCTACAAAGGGAGTATCTGAGAGCTGACCCAATTTGACATTCAAAAGTATCTGTGTCTTCTGAGTCGTTGAATTTTGAATTATTCTTCATCTGGCTGTGCAGGTCGTAATCCGAGACTCAGGAACTTGCGAAGGCCCTTTAAAGCATCCGTTAGCTGCGCTTCATAGGTGACTCTTGTATCCCATAGTGGATTGAGTCATCCTGTGCGCCTTGTTCTTGACAGCCTTGTACGGATTAGTACAGGGTGGGAGCTGAGCCTCCGCTTAGCTTCCGGCTATTCGACTTCAATATAAAGAAGCGACCATTCCTTGTGTCACGATAGACCTCTCAGAACCTTCGTCGCTATGGCTTCTTCCACAACACCCGAAACATCCTCACTCGCACAAGCCAGTGAATTCTTCGCCTTCCCGAACGCCGATCTCACGATTGTCACTGCCGACAAAATCAAATTCAGCGTCCACAAACTCATCATGAGCATGGTCTCTGAGGTATTCAAAGATATGGTATCGCTCGATGAAGTGAACCCTTCCCATCCTCATTCCGAAAACTCGACGGCACCGCCTTCCGCTGTCGTCGACGTCACAGAGTCCAGCAGCACGATGAACATCATCCTTCGCATGATTTACCACGCTCCGAGGGAAGGTACTCCTTCTTTCGAGGAGATATCCGCGATGCTGGAAACGATCGACAAATATCAAATGTCTGGACTTTGGGATGTTGCGCAGGATATCATCCTCACTCACCCGCTCCTCAAACAGAACTCTCTCCGAGTTTACGCTATCTCGAAGAAATACTCATTGAGGAGAGTTTCTGACGCTATCCTTCCATCCATCGTCTCTCTCGACTTTCGGACGTTGTCTTTATCGGAAATTCCTCGCGAACTCGATAATATCCCCTTTTCCGAATACCTCAAACTGTCCTTCTATGCCAAGCAGCGAGCATCGCTGATCTTGAAGAAGATCGAGACCGTCAGTATGCCGGGCACAATTCCCATTTGTACTTGTCGACGCGACAAAACACGAGTCTTACCAACCTATATCTCCACCCTCACCAGAGACCTGAGATGTGTCTCGTGGGCCAAGTTCGTCGAACTTGCGAAACTCGAGTTGGAGAAAACTCCAGATAGTTCCGTTCTACGGGACGAGATTCGAGTCAGGGCTGCCAACGAGGTTGATTGTCCCTTTGCTCTGAAGTGGATGTTTGAAGGTTGCAAGACGGTTTTCGTTGCTCTTCGAGCCTCGGTGGACGCTACTCCTTGGAGTTTTGAAGACGAATATAACAGGTGAATATTTTCTATCTATATCACTGTTTCTTATTCTGACGGAGTATGTATAGCCTTCGTGGGGGTTCTGCAACCCGCTGGTAATCGATTGCCAGTCCTGCGCGTTACTAAACATGATACATTCCGCTATCCTTGTATTAGCTCTCTCTCAACTTTTACCACTAGTTAGTATATTGAACTGCTGTCGATATGATGGCGAAGGAAATCCCAATGAAACTACTTTTCACGAGTGACCACATGCACACCCAACTTCCGATCCGGATTTGCTCAAGGCTCAGATCAATCGGTTTTCAGGTCGATATTTTCGTTTGATCGAGATATACTTTTCATTAACATGAGCGATGCCCATGCGTCCAGTGAAATGCCGTCGTTCCCGCAAGCTCATGGCATATTTCCGGGTCCCGATCGATTCCGAGTTCGCCCTGTCCAACGCCCCCTCACTTTCAGTCGCTGGGCATCGCAGGCCCCTTCAATCCGCCCTTATTGTGAACCCAGCGTGCATATAGGCGCTTCCAAAACTCGATTCCCAACTTTCGAACCACCCTCATAGATTTTGACCCGTGAGTGTGGTGGCGCTTTTCTGGGGTACACCGTCTCACCAAGTGCGGAACAGATGGATGATGATGATGCCGATTATATGGACGGTGGTGAAGACGAGGTATATACTCGTTCATATTTTGAGAAGCTACTTTTACTAATGATGGCAGGACTACAACTTCGATTACTCGGATGACGGTGATGGCGATGACGCCGCCAGCGCGGATGTAGAGAATCAATACTATACCGCCAAGTCGAAGAAGGAGGATGATCCTGAAGGTGCTCTTCAAGCTTTCAAGGCTATCGTAACTGCAGAGGAAGAGAAAGGAGACTGGTATGTTCCGTCGTTCTCATCGCTTCTTTGTGGCATTCTCATCTGACGCGTCATTCCTGCCAGGGGATTCAAGGCTCTCAAGCAATCGACTAAGCTCCTCTTTCTGAGACTGAACCGTCCGCGAGAAGCTCTTCAGACGTATACGCAACTATTGACCTATACGAAATCGGCGGTCACGAGAAATTATTCGGAGAAGACTATCAATGGGATATTGGATTATGTTGGCGGTGGTGGGAATACGAGCGGAAAGGGAAAGAAGAAAGCTTCTAGTGCCTCTGTGGATGTTACCGTGTTGCAGGAGTTCTATGAGGTTACGAGAACCGCACTGGAGGAGGCGAAGAACGACGTGAGTCTCATAATGAAGCGTGCACCCTGTTCCCGTTCCATGATGGACTGATGATTCCGGTTCTATAGCGACTCTCACTGAAGACGAATCTGAAGCTTGCGAAGCTATGGTTGGATCGCAAGGAATACGGACGTCTCACTAGGGTATGTCTCTCTATCGATACTGCGATTGCGCGACCTTGTCTTATGCTCCTTGTTCAGACCTTGAAAGACCTCTACGCGTCTACGAAGACGCAAGGTAGCGATGGGACTGAAGCCGATCAGTCTCGTGGCACGCAGTTGCTCGAAATTTACGCGCTTGAAATTCAGATGTACAACGAGACGAAGAATGTGAAGAAGCTGAAGGTATAGATTCTGCTCCCTCTCCTGCAGCTTTTCATATTGAATCTGAACCCGATTTACAGGAAATCTACAATGCGACCAACGAAGTTCGATCAGCGATTCCGCATCCTCGTATAATGGGCGTTATCAAGGAATGTGGCGGGAAGATGTGGATGGGTGAACGTACGTTTATCTCTTTTGTATTTGCGTACGTCGTCCACGCTAACGATTTCTCCTTCACTGGACTTTACAGGGCAATGGAGCAGAGCAAGCGAAGACTTCTTCGAATCATTCCGCAACTACGACGAAGCCGGCTCAGCGCAGCGTATCCAAGTACTCAAGTACCTCGTGCTCGCAAACATGCTCATGGGAAGTGAAGTCAATCCTTTCGACTCGCAAGAGACGAAGCCGTATGTCCATCTCGCCATCAATGACGTCATCGTCTAACAAGGGTTTAGATACAAGAACGATCCCCAAATTAAGGCGATGACAGATCTCGTGGACGCGTATCAACGACGTGAAGTCCACGAAGCTGAGAAGATCCTTCGAGGTGCGTGTCTTGCAGAACTGGATCGGTTGCCTGTTGATGTACGCTCTAGACAATCGATCGACGATCATGGATGATCCGTTCATTCGGTCTTATATCGGAGAACTGTTGCGCAGTCTACGAACGCAGTACTTGATCGATCTCTTAAAGCCGTACACCCGCCTGGAGCTCTCGTTCTTAGCGAAGGTTCGTCTCCGTCTCCCAAATCGACATCCATCGCAGTCCTTACTCATGTAAACTGCAGCAAGTAAACGTGGAGATCAATGAGGTTGAGGACCTTCTGGTTGGGCTGATATTGGAGGGTAAAGTGGAAGGCCGAATAGACCAAGTCGGCATGCGACTCGAGCTCGATAAACAGTACGTCATTTCATGCCGTCATCTTTTCACGGCTCACTTTCCCTGTCCAGTAACCCGATCGAGAAGAGACGCTACGCGGCCCTCGAGAATTGGAGTAGTGCCCTTGATAACTTGCACGGTGCTGTTGTCACCAAGAGCGCGAATGCGCTTGGCGGAGGTGTCAGCGGACCGAGGATGATGAACAGTATGGGCGTGAACGACAGTATTATGAACATGATGATAGGAGGTGGGGATGTTCAGATGAGTGTTGCCTAAGCGTTGATGGTCCACTTCGCTTCTTGCTATCCCGCTTTCGATTGAATTCATCAATTCCGTATCCTAGTATGACTGATCCTGCACTATGCGCTCTGTATAGTACATGTGTGATCCTTTGAACGTATCACAATGGGTCTCATTCTCAAGCCAAAGAGCTTGATGTGCATATCAAAATTGCAACATATGCAGGCCCTTTGGAGAAGAAATATACAACCTTCTTGTAGCTACATCGAATGCAGGGAACACAGCCTTAAAGTGAGAAGTGATATCGCTCCCGTCAACATCTGAGCCAGTCGCAAGTGACGAGATCGTCAGCTCTTGGGGTAAATTCAATTCAATCCACCCAAGACCATGTCCGCTACCATTCCCAAATTCCGGCGTTAATATTTGACAGCCGCCTGAGTCCTTCAGAATGAAGAACATCACCCCGGGGATCCTATTATCTCCTATGGTCTGCGTACTCAATTCGTCCAAATTGCTATGAGTGTACTGCAGAACGTCGGCATCAGACCTCCATTCGGAAACATGTATGGAGACACGGGATACTATCATTCCTTCTAGCGATTCCTCGTTGTTGTTTTCCATTTCGTCTTCGTAGACTCCTAAGACGACCAGATCGAGCACCCAGTCAAGATCGACCAAGTTTCGGAAGCCGATGGGGAAGTAAGTACCGTCAAAACTCGCTTTGAAAGGGAAAATGGCCCTGGGGAGCTCTGTGACGGTGATCTTACGCACATGAGATGTCCAGTGTGAGAGATCTGATGAGCTCTCGGGAGGTATAACAGGGAGATCAGAAGGCAGGTCTCCCAGAAATATCCCTGAGCCACTGGTCTCGTCTCTCCAAGCCTTCAGGACGAGTATAATGGATTGTGTAGGGTGAAACAATAGTTCCGTAATATCCTATTCTTGGTGTGAATTTTTGAACGTCTCAGAATAATTCGTTTGACTTACCACAAAATTTAGGCGTGGATGTCCGGGGGGTGTAAGAAACAAAACGCTCAGGCCTTCTCTCCCTCTCCAATCTATGAACAGAGACGTCGATTGACCCAAAACCATGACATATGGATCCTGTATGGAGATGAAATTCGGGGATGTGGCAGGGATTGCAGCACGAAAGAGTTGTTTCGTTTTTCCAAATTCAGCTCGAGTGATGTAGACTTCTCTGACGAGCAAGACATCCCCTTCGGGAGTTCGAGATGCATGAGCGGCGATTATGAGGCTGCTTTTGTCTGGCGATGACTGATAATCGATCGCGTAGGATGACGAGTACTCTAACTTGAATTGTGCCATTTCCTTTATGACTCCGAAATCCTCTATCTCGAGCAGAAATATAGATGCTCGAGATCGGAAAGCCAGGATATTCTCGCGGATGAAGAAGTTGGTCAAGGGGTCGTCGTTATTCCAAGCAAAGTTTGGAGCTGAGAAGGGGTACAAGATATGATGCCGAGGTTCCCAAGGAGATGAAGTTAGACGACGCAAAATATTGCTTGATTGAACCGCGCGATCATACAGGAGTTCAGACGGAAGTTCTTCAAGCGCCCGCCCGAAAGGTAAATTGAGAGTGTTCCGATCGTCGTTATGCCAGAAAGACGATTTATTGTCCAGGACGAGAGAACGCAGTGACGAACAACTCTGAACGAAACAGAATGATCAGGCCTTCTCTGTCTGTTACGGTAACGAAGAAGTGGAAGTCGAACATGACCTAACTCTGACTCACCTGCGCGAAGTGGACCACGTCTTGAATAGAGAGCGTATGCAGTATGGAAACGATTAGCGTTCATGTTCGGAATTTCGGATCTTTTGGAACTCAGAACCTCACTGCCGTGGCGGCATCAACGGCATCTGGTCGGCAAGGGTTTGGACCCCGAGGACTCGTAGCATTATCATTTAATATCTCTGTAATAATTGTTTTGAGTGATATATCCTTGATCAACTATCCAACCTACCAAATCAGGATGTCTGATACCGCCGCGGCCGCTCAAGGACTCTAAATTCTCGACAACGATACCCAACACCTGGTACACGTTAGCAGTATGTCAGATCAGTTCAATTGGATCAGTTCGACTCTCGGAGGCAAACTTTCGGGTGGTTGTGACTCAGGCAAGAGTCAAATTTGCAGATCTTGCGTTGCTGGACAGTAAATTTTGCGAACGTATTGATCTCTGCCACTGACTGCGAGTATTGAATCTATTAATCACGATTTGATTTCGCAACAAGTTTCGCAATAGACCTTACGCCTGTAAGTCCTGCTCCTTTTCGCTTCATGGATGCTCAGGTACGTTCTGAATCCCTCTGAATGGTGTCTACCAGTTCGAGGGCCCGCAGCCGACGTTACACGCTGCAGCGCTGGCGTGGTCCCATTCTCGACATTTGACAACGTACTGAGAAAATGCTACCAGTCGGTTCGAGCTCCGATTGCGCTCGGCGATTGCCGTATCAAGTGTGCAAGTCGCAAACTTCTTTCAAACTCCGACGTTGGCCTCGTCCTCCTAGTTCATTCATCGATAATCCGCTCACACTCGCTCATATGTCATTGTCGACTCGTAAATTCAACCCTTTACCGCTATCCAATGCATTCCACGATCATTACGCCGCTTCAAGACACTAATCCGACTTCAAACTTGACACCACATCCACCAATTACTTTCTCAATTGTTTGCTCTCGGATCACGCACACGGTACACAATAAGCATCATCTCATACATCACTCCAGCCCTTGTCAACGATATCGCATTCTTCACGCTCCGCTCCTTCTCTCGACAGCGCCTCCGTCATCGGCATTCAAAGGTTGACTAGTGGATCAAGACCGGAACTTGGGAGACACGTCGCATGGTCTTAATTGGGTTAGACTCGCGTTTTGTATTTTCTTTTACGCCGTTTCATGTATGAGCCGTTAAATCACAGCTTGCGGGTCAATTTATTTGTTGTAGAACTCTCGGCGGGTCTTGAACTCGGTTTCATTGCTTAGTCGCGCGTTAGCACATTTATAGAAATACTATTATGTATTACTTGCTCAGGACACCGGATTCTTGCGTGCTACTCTAATCTCCGCATGACTTCTTTAAAAATATCCTCTCTTTCACTGCTTGATTCGAGCTCCTTGGCTGCAAGTGCTCCCAATACTCAACTCACTGGCAGAACTGATGCTACCGAGTGGTTTATCACTTGCTTGCTGCTACTCGAAGCGACAATAGGTACATGTTCTCTCAACGGAATCTTGTACTCTCGTGACCCGTTCACCAACCTTTGCGCGAGTGTCAATGCTTTTGACTTCCGGGTCGGCGACTGCTCTGAAGCACAACTGACCAGATTCGACCTTGGCCAAAATCACCGTTCAGCCCGAATCACCGTTATCGCGGTCAAAACTTCAAACTCTGATATACGCCCCTTGACTTTGTTTACCAAGAAATTCGTATGAGAGCTTGTGAAGGGTCTGAAACAGTGTCCGAGGCAGCATCATGAGTTCAGTCAAGCCCTCGCAAGGAGTTTCAGGTGCTTGAGATTGGTTGACACTATGTGATAAACAAGTCCGGACTTGGAAGTCAGAGCAAGCAGGAAATGCTACGGTGTAGGATGAAAGCGAAAGGCTTGCCGGGTGACGCACAGAATGAAGGGAAGATAGATGGGCTCCGAGTTGATGTAAGGCTGAAGAAAGACAGGTGGGCGCCAGAAAGAGATGCAAGATCAAAGACATCGTGCTGAGGGTGATCAGGATGTATTGGTGTTGAGGGGGTTTGACTTTCACGGCAAGTGAACTGAACAGCAATAGCCTGACCTTTCGGATCGAGAAGTTCGCAGTGATCATGAGTCTAACGAAGGCTTTGAGATGTTGCGTCGGCCTCTGGAGTGTTACAGACAACTGGAGATCGGCCTGATAGTGATCATATTAGCCAAATCGATTAATCGGAAAGGCGTATGGTAAGTTTTGGAAGCACACCTATGCCCCTTTCATTCTGCTGCTGTTGTGCCTCCTCGTCATCATCCTGCGCGATCCCCTTTGCCATATCCTCGTCATCCTCCCGATCCTGCGTTGCCGATCCTGTCGAAGTCCTCGACGATGTCTCTGTAGATTGTAAGTCCAGCTATACCGCCCACAGAGAGTCGATTAGTCGATAAAATGGAAATACAATATCACTGGAATCGTGAATACTTGTTGAATATCACCCCGACGAGTTGTCATGTGTGACAGTTCCCATATTGCCATCTTTGGGTCACGAATTTGACGGTGCAGCTGATTCAGACTGATCTGGAGTTTTCGATGGGCCGTGCGAATACGCCTTAGCACGAAGTAGATATAACCCTTCCCCGAGACACGTAGATCAAGAAAGCAGTAAATCGGGGCTCAGCGCTCACCGGTCCATGTTCCCCCACGTACTATTTCGTCTCGGAAGCAGCGCTCTCCTCGAGAACCATTGGGTTGACAGTGACTTGATTCGTGAACTACTGTAGATGCTTTCAGATCTCAAGCCACAGTAACATAGGACAGAGGGTAAAGGCGTTGTGAAGGTGGTTCGATATCTTCGGCAAAGGCAAGGGTAAAGGGAAACAGAAAATGAAAATAGTCAAAACGGCAGAATATCGGATCCCCTAAGTCCACGGGGTCCTCAGACCATGTCTAGAACATTTTGGCACTCCGTCAATGGCAATCACCGAAAACGTGGCAATTCCGAACATGAACGCTAATCGTTTCCATAATGCAGAACTTGTAGTATGAGCTCTGGAGGTAGTTGTAAAAGGTTCATCGTTCCGTAGACCACCAACGACTCAGACGGGAGGCAGAGTTCGCTTCGCGGGAGAAGCGCTTGAGGGATTCGGCCACGTGTTCGTGTTCGTGTTCCGTTGGTTTCTTCGTTGACAAGCTTGAGGTAGTGGATGCCTCGCTCTTTACTTCTGCTGACACATTTCTGCTAGAAGCTATGCGTCGTATGTCATATCAAAACACGAACGCATTCGCAGGTGCTGTTTTGAACACTGACACGAGACTTTTAATATCTAAAAATAAGGATTCCTCTCGGAAGGCAGAGATATAAAGACCCACTGGCCGTATCGAAGGCCGCGAAAAATGCCTTCCAGGTTTCGATGTAGGAAACCTCCTCTATTGAATCTTTGTTTTCGAGTAAACCTTCGACCTTTAACTTTACCCATCCAACGTCGCATCCACTTCCATTGCCAAATTCTGGGAATATTATATGATAGTCCCCTTCCTCGCGAGTGAGATCCAGCAACGGAAAAATCACTTGTCCACCCTCTTTGTAATTTCCCATCGGATAGAAGAACTCGCGCTCTTGCTCGCTCAACTTGACGTTGAGAAAGTGAGTCTGATAGGTCCAATCGGCGACGTTGTACAAGACTTGAAAGACTCGGTTCTCCTCTACAATGCCCTGTTCCAGAGGTCCCTCCATATTGGACGTGCCGTAAGCGACTGCTTCAAAGACCCAAGTCGAATCTGGGAGCCGGCGGAACCCCTTCGGAAATATTCTGTAGTTGAAGTCGTCTGCAGTTGCTGTAAAGGACGGTAGTGGATGAGGTCGAAGGTATCTCATGATCCAGAAGGAATCGTCCGACATGTCGCGTGTGAGGGGAGCCATATTGGCAGGGATATCGACGCTGAAAAACTTCGCGTTTCCTTGTCCGTGGCTGTATGTTCTCGAAAGGATCATATAAGAGTCGACGGGGTGAAACTGGACTGATGTGATACCCTGTGAATCGTTGAGCATTGATCTCGAGATGATAGATTAAGTGGTTCCGTACACTAGTAAGGTAGTTCGTATGCAGTGGGACCAGGTGTTCCTCGGCAGGCTCAAAAAAGAGAAATTTGATTCCTGTTCCCCTTTTCCAATTCACAACCGTGCAGTCCATACATGTCACGGCCACTGCGTACGGGTCACGCACTGAGACGCTGTTGCTGAATCCAGACTCCCATGGTGACTCTACGGCAGGAAGCTCAATTTGAAAGACGGAGAACGTCACTCCAAACGCTGGATCCGAGACACCGATTTCGCGAACTTGCAGTGACGAAATTTTCTGCTTAGGATGATATGCGTAGGACGCAACGTACAACATGGACTGATCCTCAGATAACTGATAGGCAATGTGGTAGCGGAGATCTCCCATCTGCAATGGAAAATCGATGGTCCTTCTGTCAATCTCAAGATCGGAGACGCGTATGACGAATAGTTTAGATTGAGATCGAAAAGCGATAATATTTCCATGTACGAAGAAGTTTGTCGGTGGATCGGAGGGATCGTCGTCCAAACCCACGTCCGAGAAAGGAAGGTAGAAACATCCCCGGACACCCAGAGGACTGTTAGCGATGTGAGAGGCTGTTTTCGTGGATTCAACGGCTCGTGAATGAAGGAGCTCAGACGATAGGGCGTTCGGATGCCGATCGAAGGGCAATTGAAGAGTGTGCCAGTTGGACGTATCGCATAGCGACGATTTGTATGATGTTGTCAAAGAACGGAGTGATGAGCATGTCTGTGGAAAACAATCGAGTTAAGTTCCTTTCAAATATTCCAGCTGAGGTTATCACTATATGAGCTGACCTGCGCCACGCGAACGACATCTTCGACGCTCACCCCTTCCAGGAATTTCAGTAGGAGCTCTGGAGGTAGAGACAGCAACTGGACTGCCATCTCCTAGTCCTGTGAGAGCTGCTGGGATGAGCACACAGTATACAGCGTCGTTCGCTGTCAATATTGACTTTGGGGAACCAGACAACGGCGTGGCCGGAAGCAATCTTCCGGGCTCTGCCGAGATTACCCCCAATGAAGCCGACGGTTTCTTGCTTGAGCATTTCTGGCTTCGTGAATGTGTTTGATCGGTTTAAATACGAAAACAGGATCAACCGATGTCGGCGCTGGCACCTTCAATTGAATAAATATTTGCGAACGTATGCGACACGATATATATTATACATCTTCAATATTCATAGACGAAAAATCCTTTGGGAAGGCAAAGATATAAACGTCTAGTCACCAGATCAACGGCCGGAAATATTGCCTTCCAATATTCCACATCCGGCATCTGATCTTCAGACCGATGCTTTTTAGGTAAACCTGAAACTTTCAACTTCACCCATCCAACATCGTGTTGGCTTCCGTTGCCAAATTCTGGGACAATTATGTAACCATCGTCGTCCTGAGTCGTCACATCCACCAGCGGGAAAATCACTTGACCACCGCCTCGATAATTTCCCATGGGAAAGAACAGATCTCCCTCCTCTCCGGTCAACGTGATGTCGAGAAAATCTGTCTGATAGGTCCAATTTGAAACATCGTACAAGACCTGAAACACAGGTGACGGCTCCCCGATAACGTGGCCTGGATGTCCATTAGTGGAAGGGGTGTAGCCGACTGCCTGGAAGACCCAGGTCGAATCTGGGAGGCGGCGGAACCCCATCGGAACGAGTTCACAATAAAAGTCGACATCTGGCCCTGCTGTATAGCATGGTAGTGCGCGGGGTCGGATCGTTCTTGTGATCCAAGAAGACTCCTTTGAAGACTCTTTGCCACTGCGGTCGAGAGGAGTCATATCGGAGGGGATCGACTTGGTATAGAATTTGGCTTCTCCTTCTCCGTCGCTATATGTCGATGAGAGGATCATAGAGGATTCGATAGGGTGGAAATGGATCAGTTCAATACCCTGCAAGTTTTCGAGTGTAAGTCTTGGAAAGATGAAGAAGACGAACGTCATACGCGATTCGAATACTTTGTGTGCATCGGGTGGCGCTCAATTCGTGCGGGGTCCTTTACCACAAGTATGATACCCAGTTCCCGTCTCCAATCTACGATGATGCAGTTAACATGGGTCACAATCGCAGCATAAGGGTCGCGGATCGAAACGCTCTTGGGTTCCGAAGCAGGAAGCCCAAATCGGAAAAGAAATGTCGTCTCTCCAAATGCTCGATTAGAGATGCATATTTCCCGAACTTGCAGTGATGACACTTTTTGTTTGGGCTGATATGCGAGGGAAACGACATGAAGGGTGCTTTCGTCCTCCGATAGCCGATAGCCAATGTGGTAACGGTATTCACCGATCTCCAGTTGGAAATGAACGATCTTGTCGATAACTCCTGCTTCTACCATTTCCATGATGACTAGTCTGGATTGGCATCGAAAGACGAGAATATTCTTATGCGTGAAGAAGTTCGCTGGAGGATTTGCGGGATCGTATTCCAGACCGGGGCCAGAGATTGGAATAGATATCTTTTCACGGAGGTCCAACGGACGTCTCGCGATGTGAGAGGCTGTTTTCAGAGATTGAACAGCGCGTATATGAAGGAGTTCCGACGGTACTGTGTTGAGAGGACGATCAAGAGGTAGTTTCAGCATGTGCGAGTCGGACGTGGCGCAGAGTGTTGCTTTGTTTGACTTTATCAAAGAACGGAATTTTGAGCATGTCTGAAGGACAATGGATTGAGTTGAATTCAAAGATTACGGATAAGACGCGAGCTCACCTGCGCCACACGAACGACATCCTCCACGCTCAATCCCTCCAGAGATTTTACCAAGAGCTCAGGAGGAAGAGACAGTATATAACGTTTCATTTTCGTATTCTGGATGATCTCAGGACGACCGTGCAGCATCCAGCGTCGGCGTCTGTCAATCCTGGCGGAAAGGCGAGAAGAGGACTACTTCGGGTTCTGCCGAAATTTGCTCCCGATGCCGGAGCAGGAGCCGAAGGGAACTCGAAGTCAAGGAAGTTTGTTGACCTGAACGGCCCACGGTTGAGAGAACTTGTCTGATCATGCTATCAAATCGGAAGAATTTAAAGACAGGAGCTATTTACCAGTGCGAGAAAGAGCGAAAAAGTTGTCCAAAGCGAAAATGGCAGGGAAAATCAAGGAACATGGTCAACAAAGTTCAACAAACACCTCTATCATTTGCCTTCTTCTGCCTTTCCGTAACGCCGAAGCGTCGGTCCACAAAGGCTAGAGCTGAATGACAAGAATACCGGAGTCGGGGACGCAGAGGTAGAGATAACGACTTTTTGAATCAAAAGCCTGGAAAATATTCGCCCAGTGGCGCTCAAGGGTAGCTTCACTGATCAACTTGTTGTTTCCGATAAAACCCGAAATATCCAACTCCACCCAACCAATGTTGAACCCACTCCCATTACCGAGTTCCGGAACCATGACTTGACATATCTTGGGCTCGGGGAGTAGATCTAGCGATATGAAAAATAGTGTACCGCCGTTTGGACCGTTTCTGGATGTTCCCATGGCCCAAAGAGCTTCAGCTGGGCCTGTGAATTCGTGCTCGAGCAACTCTGTTTCCTGGGTCCATGAGCGAGGGTCGAAAAGGACTCGGCCGACGATTGCCTTGCTTTCGAGATTCTCCTCCTCCGGATCATCAGCAGCATCTATAACCGGGCCGTAGACGATGATTTCGAAAACCCATGACGAGTCGGGGAGCTGCTTGAACCCGATCGGCTCAATGTCCACAGAGAAATGATCCTCTTCTGGGTCTACAGTGTACGTCGGAAGTTCACGTGGTGTGATGACTCGATTGGTCCAGGTTGATTTATCGGACGAGATGTGGGGGTTGATGGGTGGCATGTACGAGGGGATGTCTGCGCTGTATATTCCAGATGGACTCGCTCCATCGCATGCTGTTGAAACTAGGATCATGGAAGATTCAATCGGGTGGAATATGAGTGTTCTCACGCCCTGTCAAGTTTGAGGATTGAAGCCTTACGGGGAGACATTCCGGCTGCTTACGTGGAAATTGGACTGCCAGTGTAGAGTGTGCTTCCTTCTCAGCCTTGCGAAGTCCTCGTCCTCTTCTGGGTTGCGAAACACAAGTATGATACCTGTTGTTTTCCTCCAGTTGACAAGGATGCAGTTGTGTCGAGTCATTACTGAGACATATGGGTCACGGATTGTGACGCTTAGCGGCTCGCTGGTGCCAGGAATATCGAGTCGGAATAAATAGGTGGTCTCGCCGAACGATTGACTGGAGATGCGCACTTCACGTACTTGGAGGACGGAAGCTTTCTCGGCGTCGCGGTACGACTGGGATGCGATTCGAAGGAGACCTTGGTCATTAGATAATTGATAACTGATGTGATGGTGCGTTTTCATGTTCCCATTGACTTCTGCCAATGCAAAACTAACGGCGTTGATCTTGACTCCGTTTTCACACAATTCCATAACATGCAGCGTATTCAGAGAGCGAAACGCGTGGATGTTTCCGTGAACGAAGAAATCCGTCGGCGGATTGGTATTGTCGTATGCCACTTCGAGGTCTGCCAACGGAAGATAGAAAAAGCCTTTGTGGCACAAAGGGCTCGCGTCCAAGCGCTCGGTAGCCTTGATAGATTCAACGGCGTGCGTATGTAGGTGCTCAGATGATAACTGCTTCAAAGGACGACCGAATGGGAGTTCGAGGATGTTCGAATCGTTGGCGTTCAAAAGTGTGAATTTATTCGAGAGGACGACGGCACGGAGTAAAGAGCATGTCTGTATTTCAATTGATTAATCTTAATGTTCGTGGAAACGGAGAGTAGAAAATGGTGCAGACCTGTGCCACGCATATGATGTCTTCGACACTGAGGCCCTCTAAGGATTTTGATATCAGCTCAGGCGGTAGATTTAGGAACTTTCGTGGCATTTTAGACTTCTTTGAAGGGTGGCCGCAGATGTGCAGACGGTTCTGGAATAATAGGTTCTTTTCCTCTCGAACGGGAGGAAGAGAAAGAGTTGCGGCTTCTGCCGAACGAACGAATTCCGAGGGTTGGTCCTGCAAACGCAACATAACTCCGCGAGCAAGTTCGGACGAGTCCTGTCATAACATTGTGAGCGTACTCTTACATTGAAATCTCGCCATCAGTGACTTTGATAGTGCTGTCAAGAATATTGCGAGAATTCTGTGGCTTTTCGTGTCCGGTTGTCCTCAAGTTGTTTGAGGAATCTCAAGAGGTCTTCGAGCGGATTCGAGCATGAATGACTGTCCACCTAATAGTAGATTTCTGGACAAAATCAGACTCCAATCCAGAATTGGCTGCTGATGATCGCACAAAGAATTTCCGCACCTGCCAGGGCGCGAGCGTGTGCCTGATAGAGCTACAGTAGCCAGTTGACTGTTGGTAATATCAATACAAGTGCAGGAGAGATATAAGCAACCTCAACCAATTTTCAATTAGCCAATGTCGTGCGCTCAGGAGCTGTCAAGAGACCAATGAGTGAGCGAAGCTACGTAACCCAGCTGACTCAGCCAAGTTACGTAACATTATTCGGCCGGAACGGTCAAGATCTGTGATCCAGTTCAACCAATTCGTCGATTTTATAACGCGGAAGCAAATCAAAGACTCAACTGACGGCACTCGCTCCTCGAACCATCTATTCGCTTCGATCATAACGTGTGACATTGAACTCCTGCCATGCTTTGTCCTGGATTTTCGCCGTTCAATCAATCCGAATAGTATTCCGAAGATCCCTGTTTCCTTGGGTTCGCATTTCTTCAACGGCACTTCACGGCGCTCTTTGGGCTATCCATGACAC
The DNA here is from genome assembly GCA_001632355.1 of Sistotremastrum suecicum HHB10207 ss-3. Lineage (NCBI taxonomy): Eukaryota > Fungi > Basidiomycota > Agaricomycetes > Sistotremastrales > Sistotremastraceae > Sistotremastrum > Sistotremastrum suecicum. Next base: position 34,253 of record KV428035.1, on the reverse strand, counting down.
ACTGCCTTCTGTGCGACGATCAACTTGGATCCGTACCTGAGGCGAAACCGCCCAGTTGCCATGAAGCCGGGGTACGGGCCGACCTCAGCTTCATGGAACGATATACTCAAATCTAATACTCGTTGGATATTCTTGAAAATGACATGTTCGGGACCGAGCCGGAATATTATACAGCCTAGTCGTGAATCCCTAAGTGAGACCAATTTCAATCCTGACCTCGTTGTCGAATAACGAATTTGTGAAGAGAAGCTTGAAGCTTGACTGCGGTTGACGACCTGTCACCTTTGTCACAGGCACATGTTGGTGCAGCAACGGTACTCCCACCATTGACTCATATACCTATATAGACACGTTCAGCATCTTCGCCGCAACGATAAGCCCCATTGTCCCCCTCCACCCAATTCTTGAAACTCGGAGTGGGCGCTTCATACGAATAGGACAATGGGCAACGTCATCTCTACCGTCCCACTCGCCTTCCCCAATGCAGATCTCATCATTCGAACCTCGGATAAAGTCGAATTTAAGGTCCACAAAAATATCCTGGCGCTCATATCCGACGTTTTCAAAGACATGATGTCCTTTGATGCTATCAATCCCCCTCAGGCTCAGGCAACTTCCGGGGACTCGAAATCATCTCTCGAACCCCAACTCGTCGATATCACCGAATCCAGTCGCGTGATTAGTAATCTCCTAAAATTGATCTATCATGCCCCTCCCCCCAATTCGATCTCTCTCGATGATATGATCGATCTTTTCCAAACGATGCATAAATATCAAGTCACAGGCCTCGATGAAACGGTCCAAGATCTCTTCTTGGCGAATATAGACGCGAAGAAGAATCCTTTGCGTTTGTACGCTATTGCGAAGAAATATTCGCTCAAGCGGATCGCGGATACTCTTCTTCCTGATATTGTCATCCTGAATTTTGGAGCGTTGGAGATGAGTGCGATGTCGAAGGAGATTGACGCTTTGACCTTGCGGGAGTCTCACAAAATCTGGTTCTTCGCTCAGCGACGCGCGGCGTTGATTATGAAGGCTATTGAAGGCGCTATCATTTCGCCATTCAAGTTTACGATTCAATGTCCTTGTCGTGGGACACCACGAGGTTACGTGCCTCCAGTCGAGGCACTGAATAATCTTCCGGCAGACGCGAGGTGTTCATCTTGGGCAAAATATATTGCGCTGGCGAAGAACCACGTTAAAAGTACTCCGAATAGTACCGTTATTGGCGACGATATCAGGATCAGAGCTGCGAATAGCGCGCAGTGTCCCTTGGCGTTCAAATTCTTATTTGAACATTGTAAAGATACCTTCGCGACTCTTCGAGTTACGCTTGATGCTTTGCCGTGGAATTTTGATAAAGAGTATGATAAGTGCGTGTGTTCTATTCCTTAAAATTTAATGTTTATTCATCGAATTATAGGCTTCGTGGTACATCTTAATGGGTGCCTTTGCAACCTTCCCGTTGTGTCCGATAACGGGAAAACTAAATCATTCTTGCTTGAGCGCGGTTCGAAGCGCTATATGTTAGGTCTCCCACTGAATGACGTTGATCGTCTCGAGAAGCCTCATGTGTAGCGACATCGATGGGATGAAATTTCATTGAATCAATAAATGACTTGGTTCGGTAATTTCACAAGCCGATGTGAGAAGATATTCTCTTTCTTGAGATTCGTTGATGATGTTATATAAGTATACGCCCAAGCTCATTTCTCCAATCTGAGGGACGATGGATGAGAGGAGACTGAGGAGTGCTGTGGATTTCTTGATCGTGTGACGTATAAACACCCAGTTGTCGTATCAAAGATTTGAAAAATATCATGTGTCACAGTGTTTTCGCTGCAGGTGTTATGAACGCGACAATACCACTCAATAGCACACTTAGTAGTAGCAGACCACCTCTTCCTCTTCACACCACCCCAGATCGAGCATCAGAGTCCAGTAATTGCGAGCCGATGTGACAGAATATTCGACAATCTTATTTACGTATATGTATGTAAGTACTGCAAGCCATACTCAACTAATTGGCGACGACGACGACCGCAATGGATCAACGAAAGAGTGAAAGAACGAATATACGAAAGATGATTATCACATCACTATCATTAGCGCCCGAGCTTGAGTCGAATAATGCGAGCTCGGTGAAAGAGAGTGGATCAAGAAAAGCAACGAGAACGGAACAGGATGCAATGGAAGGGATATGGAAGAGGGAGGAACAAGGGAAGACATAAGGACAGTCGACGAAACGCAGCTGAATAAAAACACCACAAGCACAAGCACATCAATTCTCACCCCGACCCATATCCGAAGAAGCAGAAAGCGGTCAATCCTCAACAGTCAATCTCCCCAACGCACCCTCAACCCCAGCCAACGGACTTCCTCCCACACCCACACCCCCTCCCACACCTCCTCCTGCAGTTAGAGAACTAGCACGTCCAGTAGAGACGTCTTCACCTGAATGACGGCGTTGGACGAGGCCGGGATGACGGACGCCTAGGGAGTGAGCGACCATTCTGCGAGCTGGGTCGCCCATGCGGAGATTAGGGCCTGTCTGAACGGGAGGTTCAGAATCTGCGGAGGCGTTGGGATTGTTGGAGGTAGAGGTGGTGTTCAAGGTGGATGAAGGAGCGACGGTGGTGGGAGTTGATGAGCCGGAGAGGGAAGAGTTGATGAGTGCATCGAGGGTTGGTTGGGAAGGGAGCGAAGGGAGTGTAGGTGATGGTTCTCTCCCTCCATTTCCTCCTCCATTTCCTCCTGAGCCAGTGTAGGAGGGTACGAAGCTCAAATTCGGGGGAATAGAAGGTAATGTCGAACTAGGCGACATCACATCCACAGGCGACGCCCCCACCCCTCCTCCATTACCCCCCGGTCCATATCGTCCCGAAATCGATCCAAATCTCGCATGAGCACCGTTCGCTCCGCCCCCTACTGCGATAGAAGCACGACTAACATGTCCAGATCCATGTCCATGCGAATGACTTCGGCCCAGATTAACACCGTTATTTGAGGATGAAGAAGGGAGTTGAGAGCGCGCGTTTACAGCTTGGATTACGGATTGTGCGTCGGGGCCGTCGTATGGTCTGATGAGGGCTGGTGTATCGGATGTTGGAGAGGAGAGGATTGCAGGTGGGGAGGCTAGGGCGGATAAATACGCGCGTTTTGCTATATACTCATCAGTTTTTGAATAGAGAGAGGAGGGGGGAGGGGGCTGACCGATGCCTGCGTCTTGAAAGACGATGTAGAGACTTGTGTCGTCTAACCATTTTATCCTGAATCCTCCACTTGCATTCTCCCATTCTGAAAATGCCTGTTGGACATCTTTTGTCTTCAACACGGGTGAGAAACCGGAGAGGGAGAGGATACGAGTGACTGATGCACTGAGGGGCGTTAACTGAGTCGTCATGGCGTTTTCTCTAGTTCTTCAACGGTTTTCGAGCGCTCTTCTTTCTTCTCTCGTCGACGGAAAGTCTGGTTCAAGGCTAAACGTGGATGATGACAAGGCGAGTGATGTGGAGGCGAAAGGTGAGACAGACAGATGGATGTAATGATTGATGTCGATCGTCAAAGCGAATAATAGCGTCGCGCGCCAAATCCGTCCGGCCCTAAATCACACGCTCATCCATCCGAATCGGGCACAAGACCGCCTCCACATCGTTATGGTTATACCGCCGAATGCCTACATTGTCAAGGCGCAGCCCACTGTAGACGAGCGCATTGCTCAAAGGGATTTTCGTGACTTTTTTTGGCGAATTTTCTGAGTGATTTTATCGCGATCGGTAGTGATAATTATTTCGATTATTTTCTTCTACGACTCGTAGCCTGAGTCGTCGCGAAGCATCAACAAGAAGAAGTGCATTCCAATCCATGTATCACAGAATCGTATCTTAATTCGCAACAGCGCGATTTAACTAGGATCTACAACCCCCACAACTGCAACTGCAACAACTCAACCAATGTTTACCGATACGATCGAGCAAAACCACCTTCCCATCGCCATGCTTATACCGCCCAAGGTACACATGCATGCAGATATAGCATAGACTGCCGTGCTCAATACTAGTATAGCAGTTCTAGCACATTTTTCTGACATCATGGCATTATTTTCCGGTATGCGAAGGCATCGGGAAGCATGAGTCCGTAGACGAAATCTATGCTGATCAGTATACGCCAATCCCAATATATAATGATACAATAACGATTCCCAACATCCCCGATCCAACTCCCCCCAACACACTATACAATCAACCACAGAACCGCCTTCCCATCCGTATAAGTATGGGTTTTACACCACGGAAAATAAAGTCGATACACAGCGTACATGATCATACTTAGATGACGTTGATTTAACCAACAGTACTAGTTTAAACTTCGTAGTCATCCCGAAGCATAAACAGTAAGACGAAGTATATTCCAATCCATATCCATATCGATATACCACAAATTCGAAAAATCGAAATTAACACCAGCGATTAAAGAACGATCTACAGCTACAACAATCCAACCTCAACAAGCTGACAAACTGACAAAGTATAACAACAACGAGAACAACGATCAGTAAATACGAAATGAAATGAAAGATACGATATCGGAAACGAAAATCAAAGCGAATAAACATCCTCCATCCACCATCCACCAAGATCGACCTAGATATGTGGAAGATTAACATCGTCCGACAATCCCAACCCCCATATAAACTCCCCTACCCCTATCTCTCTCTTTCCGCCTCATCTTCATACGCAGAACGATATCTTTCCGCTCTTTCTCTCGCTCTGCTTTTTCGCGTTCGGCGAGGGAGTGGGCGTCGAGGACGTAGAGGCTTAGGGATGAGGGCCAGCGTGTTTGGGAATGCGTGTGCGAAGACGAGCGGAGCGAGTCATGCGGGGAGCGAAGGGAGGAGTGGGTCGAAGAACTAGTGCGAGTCAAAGAATGATGTGCATGGTGTGCAGGAGTAGGGTGGTGATGTGCAGGAGAGTGAGAATGATGAGGGGGGAGGGAGGGAGTAGGAGGGAGAGGATCAGGATACTCCCAACAAACACTCCAAGCTTTCTCCGCCGCCCGTTCAGCAGCATGATCATACCCGAACCCTGGGACGGGTGCTTTCTTCTCTCTTCCTTCCTTCCCTTCCCTCCCATCTCTTCCTTCCCTACCCTCGCGACCCTCTGGTTCTTCCTTGTTCCTCAATTTCTTCGTAGAGGGAGAAGATGGGGATGGGGTCGAGGAGGAAGGTGGGATAGAAGACCCGCGAAGGAACTCGAAAAGACGCTCACACTCCGTCTTCCCCTCCTCCCTATTCTCACCCCCACGCTCATCTTCAGCTGCCACCTTCCCCGCAGAATGCTTCGACCTATAAGCCGCAGAACCCGTCCTTATCCCCATAATCCTCCCAACTCTCTCCTCCTCCTCCCCACTCACAGGTCTCCAACCCATCTCCATCCTCCTATGATATAGAGCTAGGTTTATCAGCGCGCGGTTTGCTGTTGCGCGTCGGAGGAGGAGGTGCGGGTTTGGGATAAGACGCAGACGAGGAACTGGCCCTGCAGGTGTCGTTGACGAGGTCGTCGGTGAAGAGGGAGAGGTCGTCGTAGGGGATGAGGGAGAGGTCGTCGTAGGGGATGAGGGAGAGGTCGTCGACGAATGCGGAGAAGGAACGGGGGAGTGAGAAGAGTGAGAAGAGTGGGAAGAGTGGGAATGTGCGGATGGAGAAGGTGAAGGTGATGAAGACCGATAAACACTATAAGGACTTCTCCCCCCTCCCCCTCTCCTCCTCATCTCCCTAACCCTCCCGATCCGCTCGATACAGTTACATTCGGGAGGTGGGGGGAGGATTTTAGGTAGTGGGGGGAGGCGGGATTCTTTATGTGATGTGGATGTTATTGGGAGGAGGGGGAATGAGGGAAGGTCGTCTTCTGAGTCGAAGAGCGACGATGACGAGGACGAGGACGAAGGAGAGGGAGAGGTGGGGAGGAGATGAACGAGCGACGGAGAAGGAGGGGTATACGATGTAGTCGAACGCGTCGGTGAAGCTGCACGTGAACTCGATCGCGAAGACGACGAATAAGACGGCGAAGACGGGAAATACGAAGGAGATGAAGAAGGGAGCAACGTTGGTGGTGCGACGACAGCAGGAGTCAGATACGACAAAAATGACGATACGAGAGTGGTCATGTTCTTCTTTGCCGAGGTCGAAGGCGAATGCGAAGTCGAAGACGAAGCCTTTGAAGAGATAGAAGTAGACCGATGGGATGACGAAGAGGGTGATGATGAGTCTGATCGACCGGCTTGATGTGATAATGGTTGATCGACCATAACAGACCACGTCGAATCAATCGAGTATCGTCGATTATCGACCTTCTTCACTTGCACTTCCGCCTTCACATCCTGTTCTCCAGACAAAGCTGAAGTCGTAGCCTCCCATATCGATTCAAGGAAGTTGAGCGGAGAGTCGTCCAGTTCGACTTTCGTCCTTCCCTCTCTCACCCTCACCACCTTCTTCACCGCCTCCTTCACGACCTCCTTCAGTTCATCGCCCAGAGCAGGACGATATGAAGGAGAAGGAGAAGAAACGGAATCCTTGCGAACACAAGGATATCCCCTAGGTAACGAACCCAACCCCGAATCCTCAGGCGTCGTAGGAGGAGAAGATACAGCACTAGAGAGGGTCGTTCCATCCGTCTCAATGTCGGTATTGAGGCCATCTGTCTCCGTATCGGTGGTGAGGGGATCTGAAGTGGAGGATGATGAGAGGACGTCCGTTCGGGTACGGTACCCTGCGATCGTCGCCTGAGCTTTCGGCGTAGGCTCAGTCTCCTTGTGATTTCCCTTCGAATCGACATCGTTCGCCGTGAATCGATCGCAAACGAACAACTCTCGCATCCCTTTCCCCATCTTCCCCTCCCTCACCAGCTTTTCGATCCCCGCCGGAACGCCAGGTTCGTAGAATAATTGTCCGCGTTTAGAACTTCCAACTTCCCAAAGCATAACTCTCCCCTTCCACCTCCCCATCTCAACTTCCCACTTCTTCCGCTCCTCATCCTCCTTCCCCTTCACTTCCTCCTCAGACATCCCAAGAGCGACATACATCTCCCTCGTTATCTCCCTCCTCCAACTTCTCACTCTCGAAGTCTCCGTATGCATAGTAAGATATCTCGAGAGCTCGTGATCGTATTTCCCTGAGAGGATGAGGGGGTGGAGGGGTGAGGATGGGGGGATTTGGGAGATGGATGTGTATAGTTGGCGGGCGAGGGAGGTTTGGGAGAGTGTTAGGGCTGTGATGAGGCGGGAGGGGAGGGTTGGTTCTGGAGAGGGGGAGGGAGAGGGAGATGGACAGCGCGACGACGACGAGGGATCGTCGGGATGGGGTGAATCGTCCTTATCGTCGTGAACGTCGCAACTTTGGGAGAAGAGGGTGTGAGGAGAGGAATGGGAATGGGAATCGTCGAGGGAATGTGAGGAAGAGGATTGCTGAGGAATATAGCATCCTCCTAAAGTCGTATGCACGGATTCGGAAAGAAGGAGGGGCGTGAGTACGGATGACGAAGAATTCGAAACCGACGAATTGGATTTGGATGAAGAAGGTTCCGCGAGTGTAAGCGACGTTGGGAGGGTAGAGTGGGTAGCAGGTTCGGCTTCGGATTTGGGTGATGAGTAAGATGACGCTGATAACGAAGCCGAGGAAATGGAGGGTGATGATGACGACGCTGAAGCCGATTGCGATGATGTCGAGGATGAATGTGACGACGAAGAGGTATTAGCATTGTGATGCACAGCATGCACAGGACCCGCCATCGCAGCTGCCATCGCACCTTCATCTCTCACCTCTGACGATCGACGCGCCCGTGAACGAGCTCTCCGTTCCTCACTCGCTTTACGAGCCGTAGCGAGTGGAGTCACATCCCTACTCCGTCCTCGGGATTCGAGAGCTAGTTTGATGTATTCTGCGTGGTCGAGTGTTATTGCCCTTTGAAGATGATGGGGACGAGGATGACGGGGGGGAGGAGGTTTGGTGCGGGATTTCTTCGCTGCTGGAGCGAGGGAGGGGGAGGGGATGTAAGAGGTGGATGGGGACGGGATATATGATGTTGAGGGTGTTGATGGAAGAGTGGTTGTGGACGATGATGAATATTGAGAATAAGAGGAGGATGAGGAGGATGGAGGTTTAACGAGATACACTCTTTTCTCCCTTTCTCTCTGTTGTCGAACGTCCGCACTACATCCCATAACCGCATCGTCAAACATCATTACACTTGGAGAGGACGAGACATACCTCATGATTGTCTACCTGTACTCCTAACGACGAGAGTCGACCTCTAAAGCCAGGATGAGAGGATGATGGAGAGTGGATGAGAGCGGATGACGAATGCCAGTATTGGTGCCACGATCAGGAGTCACCGATTCGAGGATGGGACAACGAGGAACACACGCGGACGGCTGAGCGCGGAGGGCGAAGACAGCCAGAGCCAGGGTAGTGGGCGGACAAGGACGGCTGAGATGAGTTGGCTGGCTGATCGAAAACCTGAGGAGACCGGACTGGAATAGGGAACGTAACAGGAAAGGTATAGAAGGACAGGCAATGCACGAAGAAGACTAAACCGGGGACGATAAGCTTATCGGACTCCTCTCTTTGCTCTACAGCTACACACCTCTCTCAATCTAATGAAGCTCCAGAAATCAAGGATTTGTAATGTAGAAATGTAGTAGTAGTAGTGGGATAGAGAAGGAGGGAGTAGGTTGTACGGAGAAATGAGGAAAGAACGGACGGACGTGGCGGAAGAAACGAGATGAGATCGTATCCCCGCACCCGCAGTCAATTTCCGTTTTTAGACCCCTGACTCGACCGCGTCTCCTCTCCTCTCAATCTCTTTTCTAAAATATTTTGAAGTGCGTCACACAGCTGGATATTGAGCACATGCCCTAACGAATCCGCTCCTCACCCACACGCTATATTATATCACACGAGCATCCACACGACACAAGGCAACCTGCATCATAATTACATAACCCCATAACGATCCCAAGAAAAAGCCAAATATAGACCAAATGCCCGAATGCCGGTGCCGGTGCCGTGGATTTGCCACGCGAGGTTTACCAGGTTTACCCCTAACTTTAATCCTTTTGCCCGGCCGAGCGGCGAGCGTTAGCGAAGACGTTGTGAGGCCGATTGGTCAGCGCTGAGCGTTAGCGAAGCCGTGACGAAGCCGATGGATGATGGAGAGCGAATTGGGATTACTTGATTTGGGACTTGGAGTGTAAGCGGAGAGATGTGATTGGGGGAATCTGTGGGGGTGCCTGGTTTGCGCCGATCGGGCCGTGAGCGGTTCGGCGAGTTCGGTCATGCCGATTTCGATTCGGATTCCATCTCGGCTCGGCTCGGCGCTTTTATCCTCACGATTCAGCGCCGCACGACACACGACGCACGGCCATGCCATGCTCAGTGAGAAATTGGATGGGAATGTGAACGTATGGGTGAGTGAGTCGTGTGGAGCGTGCTATACCTATTTGATATTCACAACTACAAAGCTCCTCGCGCTCTTGCTTTCCGTAATTTTAGGAAGCACACCACGTTCATTCAAGCGTTAGTGGACCAACGCCCGCGGGTGCCATAACCGCTCTCGTAAATCTCGTAACGTCTACTCCTAGTGGTCTTATCATCATCAGTTATCCAACCGCCCATCGCCATGGACAACGCCGAAATCAAAGCATACCAGAGCTAACGGATGAACCAACTAACCTCCATGGCAGTACTAGTTGTCCGACCCGAGCCGGAATGGATGATTTCTCGATTTCTCGATAGACGACATATCTCGCGGCATGTCGTCAGTCTATATCTACACCTCCTCCAGTTCTCTTGATCTCTCTTCGAATTGCTCGATTCTCAACGCAATATTAATATTGTCGATTCATCTGCTCCACTCTCATCAGTGATCCGCGTTCTGATAAAGGAAAGTACTAGTGGAAGAAGAAAGACAAGACGATCAGGAACTGTATCGATGCGGGGAATGCCTAAACCTATCTCTATCTTTGATTCTCTGTCAATGTCAATGTCACGGCACCTTATCGTACGTGACTTCGAATTCTTCAATTCTCCGACATTCGATCGAGCGCAGTCTTCCGAATCAAAATCGAATCGATCAGCGGAAGCAATTCTTGGTTTCGCCTTTCGCCGTTTCCCGAATCCAAATCCGAACTCGGACTACGAATGGCGATTGGCGATTGGCGATGGGCGGACGCTCGTACTAGTACTACCGATCCATCATGTATCGTCGGCGTGTAGCTGGTCGTATCTTGACTCGATTTTCTTAGGCGATGGCTGATCTCTGATCTGATTTTACGATCATGATTGTCCACTGATCGTCTACTGATTGTCCACTGATCGTTCACTGATTGGACGATTGGACGACTGCACGACTGCACGACTGCACGGCTGGAGAATTAATTTCGATGGTTGGATGGAGGATTCGCTTTGGATGATCGTGGTACGTGGTTGCGGTATACATACACTATCAGCTACTTAGTGGTTGGGTGGATCCCCGGACGTTCAGGCTCGTGCTATCGATCCATCATCGGTTTGCGCTTGGACGCATGGGTGTGGCGGGACGGCTAGATATATCTTGTCAATGGTTCGATCTCCTTGAGCTTGCGCTGACCTCTGCAATGATCTGATCTGATCTGAATCCTCGACCGTTGGGTGATAACACTCAATTGTTGGAGAGTTGGATAATCTTCATCAAGGTTGTTGGATGATGCGATAGTCGTGATCGTCGTGGTCGTCACTCGTGTACGGGGTCACGTTCCTCGTCGTTTGTCGTCGTTCGTGCTCTTGATCCTCGACTGGCAGACTGCACTTGACTATTATAATAGGTACCTCTCGATGGTCGATGGTCGTTTCTTTCCCCTCTTACCGATTCCCTCCGATCCATCTCTGATTCTCCTTCAAATGCCATCTGATTCTCCTTCGACAGGATAAGCAAATGTTTACGCTCCCATCGTCAAACGAAGGGATATCTCGAGGATAATCCTGATCCCCATCCAACTCGTAAGATGGTCGAACGAACGAGTCGGTGCTCATGCACGTCATCATAATCGTGATCGTGGTCGTGGTTGTATCTGATGGATACTCGATGGTCGTTATTGAACCCTGCTATATACTAGTATCGAGCTATAGCCAAGGAGTAGAATGGGAGCTTCTCAATTCTAGGCCGGGTTATGGATTACAGATGCTTGTTGTCGCTCATTCCTTTTTTTTCTTTTTTTTTTTGGTCTTTCAGCTGATTCAACTCTCTGATTATTATTGTACAGGTGCTGTGGTCTACCGAAACCTAGACCCTCGTGGAACGATTTGATATTTTGACCTGTGCATCGTTCAGCGTTGTTGGTCAAAATTATCGAATGATCGCCGATCGCCGATGGGCGATCAGGTTGCGTGAATGATATTTATTTGTGAGATGGAAGAGGACGGGTATTTATGATGACGTCGAGATGGAGATGGGGATGGGGATGGGGACGATTCGGTGTCTTAAACTTCTTTGCATCTTCTGAACGACAGTTTTTGAGATCGGGAGGGTTAGGAATATCCGAGTCCCAAGTCTATCTGATCCGGTTCGATATCTGGAAGATCAGGCCTTTTGTAAGGGGTCTTGGTGTTTCGGTATCTATGCTAGGATCTCGTCGATGCTGGTGCATTCGCTTCCAATATTTCTCATTAGAGCGATCTCATGATGAGAAAATACTGGAAGGAGGTCATCTGCGAACTGCTCCTCTGGCTCTGTTTGCCGCTGATCTCATCTGCATTCGTTTGAGCGGCCGCTGTCATTGTCTGCAGATAGATTTTGATGTTTATATCACCAGTATTTATGCACTTTCATTGACGATGAGACTGGTCAACGATCATCTTTCTCTCTTTTTACTCGTCTACATTGATAACAACGTCCATTCAGGCATACGAGCACGATCTTCCACAACACGATATAAATCACGAAGCAAGGTGTTAAATATTAAATAAAGTTCAACTGACAAATCAGCTTCAGCTTCCGTCGAACCATAACCCTGGCGTCTTCTTTCCGTTTTCGAGTGCGGGATAGGGACTCGTACTCTATACCGTCGATCATACGCGGTTCTGAAGCATGTGCAGGGTCACCTGGTTCCACCGTGATCGGTCATCTTTATCTCACCGTACACCGTGTGCCAAGCCGTGTGCGCTCCGTACTGGTACTGAAGCTACTGATGGTATTAGTATTGATTCGAACACGCAAGCGAACACGAGGCATGCTAGGGTTTATTGGAGGAGTAGTCCCGGCCGTGGTGGGAATGCTATGTTGAATAGAAATTTCAGGGCCAATCTGAGGCGATCAGCAGAAAGTATTACAATAGTAGGAGAATATAATTCTAAGCGCTGCCTTTCCTACTCGCATGCTTTATTTGACGCCATCGCTTGTCCCATTCATACGGTTTTGCGGGGTATGGATCAAAGTCATGACACTTTGATACACCTTTTGACCCACAGCTTCATCGGGTACTGAAAATATGATAATAGAAATCGACAAATTGCGACCATTTGAGCCCACACTCGGTGATCTCGGCCAAGGCGCACAAAATACGAAATGAAGATGCGGTACCGCGAAGCGAATATATGTCACTGGGACATCAAGATCCTCTCTTCTCCAAGCTATCGCTTATTAAATCGAGACGTTCCGGTCTGTATATTGGGTATATTGGGTAAATATATATGTATATATTATCTGCCGATCAAATGACGGTGCAAAAGTCGGCACACTTCTCACGAATTCTTCTACAGCACTGGACAATGCATTCACGACGCAGAATGGGATGAAGATATTTTTGAATGTATTTTGCGGAGATTGCTGCCACCTACTGGCCGTCCTACGTACCATTCGCGAGAACAACACACCGACTTCGTTGGGTCGGAAGAAGCCGAAACACTCTCTTTCTCCCTCAAGCCTCGCGTTCGAGAAAAGAGAAGTATGTTCCAGGTCCATCCTTTACTTATTTTTCCGTCAGCGTTGAAGCTAGACCATGGCGCGGAAGCTCTTGAATCTACCGCCCGAACTATTAATCAAATCGTTGGAGGACCTGAGTGTTGAAGATGTGGTCTGTGTGGCACAGGTCAGTGAAAGTCTTGGAAGCCGTCTTCAGAATAAGATCAACTCACCTCGTCTTTGCCCAGACATGCGCCTTACTCCGAACCCTGGTCTCATCGAACAAGACTGTATTCTTGAATACGAATGACCGGGATAATATCCTCGCACTCCCGTTTGGTCGTCCTCTGACCAGTTTGTCATCTAAGACTCTTCATGAACGCGCTGTCCAAGCTCTCAAATCCGTTGAACGTCAGAACGCCAGCCCTTTAAGCCACCTTCCATTCTCAGCTCTCAACCTCGTATACAACTATTCCGATCCACCATCGGACTTCTTTGTCCATGGGAACGTTCTTGCTTTTCGGGCTCAGAAGAGGATGTACGTTATCTTGATTGGAAGTACGGGAGTCATCATGAAGGCTGTTCAATTTGTAAGGACCCTAAGTCGAATAGAATGAGACTAGAGTCGAAAGGAGGGGAACTGAGACCGGTTGAGTCGAGGAATGCAAGATGGACGGATCGCGCGAGGAACGAGGAGGAAGCGTAAATGAAGGATGGATTGTGGGAGCGTATGGATAGCGTACAATGGGGGATACAATGATATGATATCCTAGATAGCTCGATAGCTCGTCTTTATATACGAAATCAGACCCGAACTTAAAACACAACCGAGCGTACGATGTGTGTCATGCCTCGCGTCCTCTACAGCCTCGTTTTCCATTCCTTTCCAATTCCTATCCAATTCCTTAGCAACCTCTATATCCCTCGCAATATTTCCCAACGACGAGCCTCGTTGTTCCAGCGTGTATGAGTTGCTGCCGCGTCGGCTGGCTCGGTACGCCTGGATTCCTTTCGCCTGCACGAACACGAGGCCCTTTTGAGACTTTCTAGACCGATGGCGATGGAGGTAAGAGTGAAGTAACGACGAGGTGATTGGTGGAAGGAGGTCGCAGACAGGCCCGAGAGTGCGAGACGACGTATAGCAGGTGAAGGCAAAATGAACGTGATCGCGTTGAGAATAGACGCGCGTGGTGACGTAATCGTGAGGCTTCCGTAGCCTTGCTTTAACTTAGCGTTTCGACTTCAATGTGCGTTCCGTAGTTCACTCAATCACACTTTTAGACATGCCAGCAAATACATGATATTCCAGAAACACTCAGCATTGACATCAAGACTCATATCCGACGCTACACAATTCTCACTGGCAAATGAGAATATGCCGCGGACGGGTCACCAGATTGCCTATCAAGTATCTGAAGACGGAAGCAAGCTTTGCATCGCATCGCGGTCTTATATATTGAGTAAAGAGTCTCGTCTCTCACAGCTCGAAGTGCGTGAGATACGAATCTCTGGCCGATTGTTCGGGGACACGGTCTTCTGTTTTCGAGTGGATATTCCTGGCACTATTTCAGAAGATAGTGTCAGCATTCGCGATCCTTATGTCTCAGTCATGACTTCCACGAACTGCTTCATGATTGACTGGAGGGAACGAGCAGGCGTTTCACTCGTGGTGCTCGATCCTGACGAGGAGGGACAGATCATGGATTTAGAATATGACTGGATAGGCATGAAGGTGAGCGCATGCAGATTCATCAGAAAAGACATGATTTTAACCCAAAAACAGGGAATCGTGTCTGTTGTCTTTCATCCCGTGGAATCTTCCATGATTTTGGTCTCACTTCAAGGCCCGACGGATAACTCATCCGGCCTTTTTCTCACTGACATTCCACTCAACATGCCTCCCCTCGACCTCCGTGCTGGTATGTCTGAGCTTGGAAATTGGCTCCAGCAGTCCATTACACCACGCGAGTTACCGAGCTATACCGTGGATCCAGTCCACGACAACGCCTCACTCGTCATCCGCCCGATAGGTTTCAAGAAGCTTGAAGATCGATCTTGGGTATTCGAAGTGGTTGTCAGCGGTATGTCTGCCAAAGAGTGCGAAGAGGGTTTCACTGGCAAAGAAGATTTTGCCAGAGTCTTATTCGACCTCGAGCGCTGGAGCCAGCATACGGACGTACTCGAATACGATACAAACGGGACCGTTGATATTATGGGGAATTTCAGGAATGGGGGTGCTTTGTTTGTGTCCTCGGTGGGTGTGGACGATCACGAAGACGAATTCCAACTTGTCGTTCCGGAATTTGGGAATGGATCAGGATATGACCTTGGCTGGATGGAGTTGGAGATTCCGAGATTCCTTGAGAGTGATGGGTCAGAGAATGAGATATCGGTCCAGAAAAACTCGTACGATATTCTTCAAGTCTTTGATTCGACAACTGGGCATTTATATGTCTGTGTTCCCACGGGAATTGTCGTGATTCAGTACTACAAGTGATTATGTCTAACTACTGTTTTAGAGCTTTGTGTCGTTCGCTTTCTATACAAATTGATTCCATCACTACTAGACCCTTAATTGATACTGAATCAAGAACTAACATCGGAGATGGCTCCTCAGAATGTGCCACTGGCACGAACTCTGTGCTTCCGATGAATACAGAATAAACCTCAGGTATCGGAACGCGTACCTATCGTAATCTGTTTCAAAATTCCACGGCATAGCATCGACCGTATTACGTAGAGTTGCAAAGGTATCTTTGCAATCAGCGAATATGAACTTGAATGCCAAAGGACATTTTGATATTTCGGCGGCTTTTACCCTTATATCGTCTCCTAAAACAGAGCTGTCTGGAGTTTTTTGTACTTCGATCTTCACTAGATCGATGTAATGTTTCCATGCGTAGCATCTGACCTCGGCAGGCAGAGTACCAACCAAGTTTATGGGTTCGACGGGAGGATCATCAGGAAACACCCCCCCGAGGTGCGTAGCCCTACCATAGATACTACACATCGCTATGTAGCGACATGTAGATCGATAGCGCCCATAGACAAGTCGCGTTTATATAGCCGCCGCGTAGCTTCCCCATAGCTTCCCCATAGCACATCCATAGAAACATGTGAATCTCATTAGTTATATAGCATGCCGATAGCAGGACTGGTGACTGTGGTTGCTTCGAGCTTTGGTGACATTAACAAGGAACGCACAAGAGGGATTTTTGGGAAAACAAATGTATATTCAAACTACAACGAGGCGATAATCTACATTTGACGAAAAATTGCTATCTAATACTTACTCTCAAGATGAAGTCGAAACCTTGATGGCTATTGACTGGGAATATATATTTAAGCCGTATTCAGAAGCTGTCGCTGGTATATCAAAATTGCGTTGAATATTAGAAAAGCCGGTAGACGAACCTATACTGAGGTAATCCAGGCATCTCGAGACCAAATGACACCTTAAGATATCCACAACAGCCTAGGAACCCGTGAACTAATAACCTAAGAAGAAAAGGGGTGGACGACACGTACTGTTAAGCGATAGTTTGGGCACAGCGGGTCGAGAAGATTGTTGGGGCGGGTAGTTGGATGAGAAGAGGATGTTGTCACTAAATGGAAAATATAGAAGAGGCGAGAAACATACTGGTCGATGAGTAACGCACAATTGGGCTCTGGAAGGCATTGAAAGATATTCGGCGACACTTAAGGCGACATCGCTTGCTTGGTGGGTCAGGTGGGCGACGAGTGTGAGTGAGGTATGAGGTATGAGTGAGAGCAGCGAACGGATGGGAGGCTTTGAAGATGATCTCAAGACAAGTGGGGTGCGAGAACGGCAAGCGAGGGTGCGAGAACGGCAAGCGAGGGTGCAGCTAGAGAGTTGGCGTGGATGAAAGTCGAGAGCAAGAGAATGTCGTCGGAGTTTGAAGACGAAATCGTGCCATTTTGACTTGGCAGATTTTTCACGCTCACGCGCGACAGTGAAGTAGTGCGCCGTCATCAGTGGAGAGCAATCCGAAACACGTCGTCCCCAATAACTGTCGAAACCCTTCTCGAGTTCGTTGAAACTTGAAATGACTCATCAAGACAGGATAACGCGCTCACTGGCACGGCCGGGTCGAATACGCTCCTGTTCTTCACTGGCAGCCGTTCATACAGTATGATACAAGTCTCGCTACCCACCCCTGGCATCCATATGGAGGTTTTCAAATTTCGTCAAGTTTCATTGATCTGTGCTATTCGCGCTTGCAGTTCCATTGTCTCCGGCTCTCAGCTTTATCATGTCACCCACCTAGCTCGACTGGGATAATATTTGGCTCCATGGTTCAAACAGCATTATATTTGACTTCGTCTCTCATCTCAGGCTCATATTAGCCTAGATTCTATCGTCGATGTGCTGTATTTAAGTGTAGGGAGGCTCCAGAAATCCCAATAATCATAATTTTATTGTGGAAGTAGTAGTAGTGTATTGTCGGCATGACAGTTTATGTTTTTCTCCAAATGCATTTCCCATCAAACAATGAGTATCTCCAAGAGCCTCGAAACCTCCAATATGCGTTCTATCGCCCAGTCCTATACTTTGCTACCCGGAAGCTACGCGGATCTATTAGCGGATTCCGGGCTGGCGGTGCTATGGACCTGCTATGGGTCGGCTATGGGAATGCTATGGGACTGTGTAGGCTCAAACAAATTTTCATAGCGCTACAACAAACTACCGTAGAACTATCAAATCTCTCTCGACCCTTCGCATCTACATAGCGACTTCCATTTCCAGGGGCCGTTTCCTGATGATAGTAGATGTCGGGTAGTTTTCGGCAGTTACATCGAGGAATACGGGGTTATAAAGTGGCGCTTTCAATGGCTTTGAGAATGAGCGATGCTCGTTGCTTGGCAAAGAATATGAGTTTGTGATACTCTCGAAAGGGTAAGAAGTCGATTTCGCGCGACATCGACTGATTCGACAGAGAACGAAGGTCGAGGATAACGATCGCAGGAAGAAGTGAATCAGAGATCCGGTTGAGGGAGTATTTCTTAGCGATAGCATAGAGACGCATGGGGGTTTTCTTCGCGTCTATGTTCGCTAAGAAGAGGTCTTGGACGGTATCGTCGAGTCCAATGACCTGAGGGCCCGTTTGGATGCGCCTGTAGAACGTAGTATAATGACAAAATACAGTATTTCGAGTATCTTGTGAAAATATACTCGTGAGGCGTTTGGATGCACACCGGAGTATAACGCGGAGAGTATAACGCGAGTATTTTGAAGCTCGTTATACTCCGAGATACTCTCAAAACGAAAAACAGGTCTGAGCTGTTTTTCACCACATATACTCAAAATACTCGCGCGCGTTTGGCACACACATCGCTGTATAACATTATACTACGATTCATGTAGATCGTGATACACAATTTACATTATACAGTATTTTAGAAAAATACTGACGCGCATCCAAACGCACCCTGATATTTATGCATCGTATGAAAAAGATGGAGCATGTCATCGAGGGTTATTGAATTGGGAGGAGGGGAATGGTAGATCAGTTTTAGGAGATTGCTGATCACAGGACTAGATTCTGTAATGTCGACGACCGGGAGATCTGGTTTTGAGTTCCCAAGTGGCGGTCGAGGAGGATTGATATCGTCAAGGGACATCATATCTTTGAAAACCTCGGATATCATGGCCATGATGTTTTTGTGAACCTTGAATTCCTTCTTATCTGATGTCCGAATAATAAGGTCAGCATTTGGGAAAGCAAGCGGGGCGGGGGATGAGGTAACGATGCCCATGATCGTATGTAGCGCCCACCTCGTACAGAGGTTGACCGAGGGTTAAGGTCGGTGTGCGGAATAACGAGGCGTGACATCGCTGTGAAGATCCTGAAAGCTCATATATGCATAAGTGCGGGTGAGGGAACCGTTGTTGCACCAACATGAGATCAGTGTGACATGCTGGTATCACAGCCCAACTTCATTCTTCGACCAGTCAATCAACTCAGTCTGCCAAATGGTTGTTTCAGTCGTACGTTAACGCTTAAAACTTGAAATTCATATTTGTATCACTTACTGAGGGATATTTCGAGCTAGGTCATAGTCTAGGTCATCCAAGTCGTGAGCATATTACTTCAAAGCGTATCGCCCGATGGAACTCATGTCGGCCCGTGCGCCGGCTTCGAGGCTGTTCGGCGGGGATGTAAGGTCCGTACAAAGTATGACATCATAATGATCAGCGTCTACATGGATATAAACATGCTATGTCCGAGATTCCCTGAGCTCGGTGAGCCTTGCGTTATGTCCGGGATCACTCCCTCGAGCGCAAGTCAAATTTTGGCCAAGTCTTGATTGGCGATTTCTCTCTATTTTTACTCTCATTTTGGTCGATTAATTCGTTGATTTTGTACATATATATTCAATATGATAAGGTACATGTTGCGCTCTATTGGGAGGTCCCTCATGAAAGGGTAGAAAAGGAAAGAAAATAGGGGGAGGGAGTGAAAAAGAGAAAAAAAGGTAGAGTTTGGAGAGAATAGGTGGGCGCGGGGGAGGCGGGAGTGAACAGATTGGTGTGTTGCACTTACCATCGCTCATAAAACCCCTTCTGAGACACCCTGTGTGGCTCCTCGACGATGCGGTGGGCACGTTTGGTTGGGGCGGCTTTTTCTTGGTCTTGAGAGGGATCTTGCGAATTTTCTGGCGGGTTTCGGGAGTTGCGGGCGCGGGACACGTGCTGGAAGTCTATCAGGGGTGGCGAAGATGCAGAAGAGTAGCAATGGGGACCAGGAGGCGGCGACGACGAGGGGAAGACGACGGTGAGCTGAGAAAAGGATTGGCGGGGTTTGAAAATCATTAGGGTCGGAAGCACGGGAATGAACAATCCCGAGCGGGATTATGTTCGGATCATGATGTCATACTTTGTACGGACCTAGCTTCCGTTCGGCGGTTCCGGAGGGTGCGCATGTTCATGTCGATCAATGCACAGGAGGTGGTGCCATGCCTAGGTCGAAATACGCCACTAATGAATACTTGGTCAGTACGAAGCAATACCATAGAAAGAGAAGTTCATGTAGCAAATCAAGTTGAAGCGAATATTCACCCCAGGATTGATACAAAGCCCGGCAGTGATTTAAAGTCATGAGACATGATATCAAGAGAACAGAGTGTCGAAGAATATTTGTTGAGGCAGCTAGTTCGTTGATTCCGAGACTCGGAAGCAAATCGACGACTAGGTTGACGGCAGAAAAAGATGGGTTGCGTGACGTCACTCGTCACAGATGTTGACCTTCCGGCCGAAAGGTATTACGTAACTCAGTTCGCTCACTCCTGGGCGCACGACATTCGCTGATCGTCAATCAAGTCGTGCCGTGGCCTCACTATGCTTCTGGGCCTCCCTCCTGAACTGGTGTTGAAAATATTGGGGAGTCAACTCACTATCAAAGACGTGGTCAACGTCGCGCAGGTGCGGAGAATCCTTGCCTGATCATTAGCAGCCAATTCCGGATTTGAATCTGATTTTCCACAGACATGTACTACTCTTCGAACGCTCATTCTCTCAAACAAATCGTGCATCTGCAATACTTCCGACAGACATATCATCCAACTGCCATTCGGACGTGCGCTTGAGGAACTATCCTCGGAGCTTATTTTTGCTCGTGCTGCGAGATCATTGGTCACTATTTCCGCAACGATGAGCCCACAGCCTCTGGAAATATGTGATCATGTTTTCTACCCGTTCTCATCGCCAAAGTTCACGTGGAATAATGCTGATCCTCCTTCGGATTTTTTCACACACGCCAACATTCTCGCATTTCGTTGCCAGGCTACCATACTCGTGTTAGATATCGGGGAACTCGGAGTCATTAGCAGTATCACTCATTTCCCCCTAGATATCGACTCAGAGTATCTCGTTGATTATCAGCTAGCTGATGATAGACGTACGCTTCGTGTCGGAGCAACAGCCTTTGGAGACCAGGACAAGAGATCGGTCCTGCACGTCCGAGAGATCTGTATATCGACCGGAGGATTTGGAGAGACGGTTCACGTCTATCGGGTGGATTTACCCGATCAGCGTCCCACCTCGATGTCCATCCGAGACCCATATGTTGCGGTCGTGGTCAATGGTTCAATTTGCCTCGTGCTGGATTGGCGAACTAACCGAGGCGTTTCTTTCGAAGTAATGCTCTCCAACTATCGCCAGCTTGATGTAAGTCTTATTATCGAGACCCTGCGACGAGCACAAGGCTTTTATTCTTTACTTTCTTTTACAGATGATTAAAACACTCCTTTTCGATCCCCGCTCGTCATCTATGATTATTGTCGAGTCATGGAAAGGGCACGTTCGATGTCCCGGTATATACATGTCTCCAATCCCCCACGACATGCCCTTTCTCATTCACGACTTGCCTTCGGATATTGCTGGTTGGCCGAGTTGTGACGTTGAACTCGAAGAATATCCATGCGCTCACACTCCATCACGAGGATCCTTCGTCGGGGAAATATTAACTGTGGGCTTCCGCTTGATCTTAGACTCGGAGTGGGTTCTCGAAGTGATATTTCGACTAGACTCTTCAGAGACCGGAGATCAAAGCAGGACGGAACTCGTCCGTGTGTGGTTCGATGAACCTAATTGGGCCCAACACTCGGAGACCATTGTGTTTTCTCCAAGAACTTAGGTGGCCCGAGGACCATCACTCATTCGCTGGAAAATAATCGAGAAGCAATACGGGCGTTTTTCACCGCCGTAGACTCGGAAGATCATTGCCTACTAATTCTTCCGGAATTTGGGAACGGCAGTGGTTATGATCACGGGTGGATATGGGTGAACATACCTGATTTTTTGAACATGGCAGGGCTTCTTTCCGACGATAAAATTCCATGGAACAGTAAGGTGCAATGGAGAGCTCTGTATTCGGATTTTAACGGAGATACTGGAAGGTTGTGCATTTGCCGCCCCGAGGGCCTCTTTGTTCTACAGTACTAGCCTTTGTCAGGATGCCAATCATCGTACTATGCATAAATCACTGTGAATGAGATTTAGAGCCGCGGCCCCCAATCGAGAAATCTAAAAGAATGTTGTCCCGAGTCTGAAAATGTTGCTGGTATATCTAAACCATTCCAGAGCTTATCATACGCCGCTCGACATGATGCAACAGTGCTTTGCACATTGCAGGGCAACAACGCTGTCGAGTCACACAAGGTCACACCATTTCTGTCGGACGTCGGATATGTTCGGGCGTCTATATTTTTATGCTTGTTCCTTACTATGCGCTGAACCGCTTTCGCGTTTTGACTTCATCTGCCATTGTAAAACGATATTCTTCAATCACTAATGCCAACTCTCCGAGACCTTCAATCCCTTTGGACCCATCACTCGTCGCCCTATTAGACGATGCTGACATGACCTTGTCAAAAGCTCGTCAGAACAGCCGGTCGACATCCAGTAATGAGAGACCGACTAGTGCATCTGTTAACTATCTTGATGTCATAGAAAGTGATACAAGTGTTGATCCATTTAGCGAGGAAGACGGAGAATGGGATCATAGCCCCAAAGAACGTCTCAGTCCAGCAGCAAAATTTGCGGGGCGATCGATTGGTTCCGTTGTTCTTCCATTCGAACTTCAACAAACCATTATCCAGCTTATATCACGTATGGTCTCTCATCACTTCTTTAGATTCTTTCCTTCGTACTGACTCTTTCCTCAGGCTCCGACAAATCTTTCCTACAAGCTGACTCTGCGAGAATATTCCAATCACCCCCGAATTCTTCGAACGGCGGTTCGAAATGGCTTCCCATAGCACCACCATCACACGCTACTCACTCAACTACCATGCGCTATGCTGCTCGAGATGGTACAGCCTTTGCGTCTGTTGCCCTTCCTCCACAATATTCCGCTATCAGACGAGTTCTCGCAGAGATCACCTGGCGTGCTGGCCGTGATCTTGAGATTGAAAGAGTAATGGAATGGGGTGGAGGTACCGGTGCTGGATTGTGGGGTGCTTTACATTCATTCCAGCGGAGTGTAAGCGAAGGCGAAGAGGAAGCAGTCGAGACGAAATTGGAGCACAGCACCGTCCGGATGTACGATATATTCGATAAGAGAGAGGGATTGGTTAGTCTGGGAAAGAAACTGGTGGAAGGTACCAAGACATTCCCTTTGAGATTCACTTGATCTCATTACATCCGTTCACAGATGTACCTCATCCAAATACCACCATTTCGTGGCGGAAAGGATATCATCCCGAAAACGATAAGATTCCGAGATCCCAAGGCTATGACGCAGTCGCATTATCAGCCTTCAACCTATCCTCCCTTTCCTCGCCTCTCGCTCGAAAGGAGACTGTAAAGCAAATGTGGGAATCAGGCGCTGAATACATCGTGAGGACACACGGGAATGGTTGATTCATCAACTAACGACATTGGACTTCTAGGTGATCATGGACCATGGGAATGATGCCGGTTTTCGGGCGGTGGTGGAAGCGAGGGAATATCTTCTGAAAGTCGGACGCCTTGAGATTGAAGCGAAGGGGGAAGGGGAGGTGTGGGAGGATGACTCTAAACGTGGCTCTTATGTCCTTGCTCCCGTACGTCCTCCGGTCGATAATTTACGCTTCCGAAACTGATTCATACACTCAGTGTCCGCACGATAAAGCATGCCCGATTCTCGTGGCTCTCACCGCTCCTTCGAAACCATCATTGACCTTGAGATGTGCGTTCTCTCAACGATTGCAACGCCCGTCTTTCGTTCGTGTTACCAAGCAAGACGGGAGAGGTCACGAAGATGTTGATTATTCGTATGTCATCGTCCGAAGGGGGACACGGCCGGAATCTAAGGCTGTCGGATTGGGATTGGAGAGACGGCAAGTGGATGTAGAGACGGTTGCTGAGACGGCGAGAGCTGAATGGGTCGAGAAGGAGGAAGCGGACGGAAGCATGGTTTGGAGTAATGCTCAACAGTCTGTCGCTGCGGACCCCTCATCTGGACCGTCCGATCTCGCGACCGATCCTTCGTCTCCCGAGGAGTGCGTAGCGACTGCGCCAAATGATGCCAAGCTGGATGAAGCTCTTCGAGTGGAATCTTATCACTGGCCTCGGCTTATCGTTCCGCCTTTGAAAAGGAGCGGACATATAATTCTCGATGCTTGTACTCCGGAAGGTGAATACTCTTCCTTGGTTGTACTTCATGTTCGGGGGCGCTGACTTATATCCGTATTACTTTAGGAGCGATATCCCGTCTTACCATCCCAAAATCCCAAGGCAAGCAACCATTCTACGAGGCTCGAAAGGCATCGTGGGGAGACCTCTTCCCGCATCCCCCCAAGAATCGCCCTATCGTTCGATACGCTGGAGAATCGAAACTGAAAGTGTCAGATGGCGCCGGAGGTGCTGTTGGAAAGAAGATGAAACGGGGTACCACCAAAGATACTGAGAAGCAGGTCATGGAGAGAGTGAAGGATGCGAAGAGAGATATGCGGAAATCCCGCAGAAAGGAGCGAATGAGGAGGGAGGCTGACCCAGACTTTAATTGAATTTAATCCGTCATAGTATGATTCCTTTTTGCTTTTCGCTAATTCGTTTTGTGAGACCCCTTTTATATTGTTATTGTCTGTTGTCCAACCCCCTCTAATATGTATATCTACTTATCCCAGTTCCTAACTACCACCTTCATTCAGTCACGCCTCTGTCGCCTCCAAAAAAGGTCGATAGCGCTGCAGCGGATATTATTAGTCAGCACACGGCGCCGAGTCAGCACGCTGATTCGAACCCTAGAGCAACCTTCGAGCCCCTGAGGCGACATACAAGGGCGATGATTCAATCAGCCGCAGCTCTCGCTTTCCTTGTCCCAGTCAGTCATACGGGCTGATGGACCTGTTGGCACTACCTCCTGAGCTCCTTATCAGTGTTTTAGAAGGCTTCAGCGTCCAAGATGTGGTGAACGTGGCTCAAGTACGTACACGTTTCCGCTTGGTCTCGGCGAGATATCATTGAATGTAATAATCTAATCCTTCGTCATCACTAGACGTGCTCTCGTCTCAGGGCTATCGTCTCCGCACACAAGTCTTCGCTTTTCAATACTTCCAATCGACACTCTCTACAACTGCCGTTAGGCTCTACATTCGATGAATTGTCTCCGGAGGATCTATACGCTTACGCTGCTAAATCAGTTGCAATCTCGGAGCGATTGAGCACATTTGAACCCTTGCATGACCGCAGCCAAGTGCTCTATACCATTCCATCTCCGAAATTCGTATGGAGTCGGGATGATCCCCCCGCGAACTTCTTCATCCGTGATATTATCGTAGCCTTTCGGTGCCACACCTCGATCCTAATCTTCTCACTGGGAGACGGAGACTTGATCGAAGAAATCGCCGAAGTTGACTTGGAGCCTGATTCGGACTACCAGATTGTTTATCAGCTGTCCGAACGAGAAGATTCGCTTATCGTTGCTTGGACCGCAGGAAAAGAGGACGAGGGACGCGCAGCGCTCCACGTTCAAGAGATATCCATTCAGAAGGACAGATTTGGAGAAATAATATACTCCTTTCAGATTGGGTTCCCTGATATCACGCCGGATTCGATATCAGTTCGGGATCCATACGTTGCTGTTGTGACGAACTCTGACTGCCTTCTCGTCGAATGGAGGAAGAAGACTGGGATAGTATTCGAGATGCCTGATCCTCGCGCGATCGAAGAAACTGATGACGATGTATCTTATGGCCGAGAAACCATCGATGTAAGTGATAATCGATATATCAATTTACTTTTGGCATCTAAAACGAGTCCAGGATATTACCACAGTCCTATTTCATCCGGCAAAAGCCATCATGATCGTAGTCGAGGCTTGGACAAACGACGGTGTCGGTTCAGGGATATACGAAGCTGATATCCCGTCTGATATGCCTTTGCTTGTGCATGGCATGTCAGTTGATATCGTTCACTGGAGCTGTCGCGAGATCAAACCACGAGAAATTCCGCGCTCCATCTTCCCGTTTCGACAGGGGTTCGACGGAGGAATGCTTCCTATGGGCTTTCGAGCACTTTCAGATTCAACCTGGGTCCTCGACGTCGTCATCGTCGGTGAATACGTGAACTTGGAGTGCAGGGAACCAGACGATAAGCAGAGTCTGATTGTCTCTCGTGTATCGTTCGATCTATCCGATTGGTCGCAAACATCGGATTTCCTCGAGTATTCTCTAGCTGATCCGCAGGAAACTAATTTCTTACCGCACGGGAATCATCGACTCGCTGGCTCGGCATTCTTCATTCTTCTGGAGTCCAATCGATGTCAGATAGTCGCTCCGAAATTCGGGAACGGGAACGGACATGCTATGGGTTGGGTACAGCTTGACGTTCCGCCAGCGTTGAGCATTCGAGTTCCAGCGGCGTCTTATAAGATGAGACCCGATGGCGAGGATTGGAAAGCAGTTGTCTCGGCTTTCGATATGAAAATGGGCAAGTTGTATATTTGTCTCCCTGACGGACTCCATGTACTTCAGTACTGAGTATCTTTTTGACTCGCTAGTTAAAGGGATGTTTATTGCACAGGTTTGGCAATGGTCACAATATCATTGGTAGTATGCGTTCTTCCCTTCCCTTTCCAGAAAGCAAATAATTCCGATGTATCAAATATTCTCCTTCGATCGGAACTTGGGCTTGATATTCAAATAGATGAGGCAGGCAACCGATGGCCTTAACCGCGCTGTTCATACTTGTATTGTACCTCGTTTATCGCCGTGATATTCCGACGATGCGAGCTGAACAAAATTCTCGTTTTCAGTTTCTTCTCATCATTCAATGTAAAATCGTACGTACACGGACCTTGCAAGCGTCCACTCATCCGGGTAAATCCATGGCAGTGCTTCGATCTCCTCCTTTGCCTGGGTTATTGCTTCAGCATACTGCACCCAAAGAACCATCTTCGCATCGGAACAGGTGCTCCTGCGACAAGCCGCTTCTCGTATTCCTGGTTCGCTGATATCTGTGGTTGGATCCCAAAAGATTTTCTCTTCACAAATATCGATGAAGATGATCCAAGCTGTGCATGTGGGACGCAAGATTTCGTACGTTGTGTCGCGGCGGCAGGGGCATGGAGCTTCCTCGATATCCACACCTGATAAGATGCCTACCACTGCGTCAAATCTCCGACTTCGATAGAAGTCCAGCATTGCGACATCCTCGATGGTGATCGCGTCCATTTCCGCTGGATACGTGTTCACATAGCCGAAAAATCCAGGTCCTGGCCTCTTGAGAAGTTCCGGAATGACTATTGCTTCTGCCTCGGACAAGCAATATTTTCTACACACTGCATATGACCGAACGATGTCCAATTTCAGGATATCGCTCGTCCGAAGGGCTTCTTGTAACGCAGAAGTCATATGAGGGACATCGTATTTATCGGCCAACGCGAGAAGCCTGACGATGACGTTCATATCCGTGAGGACTGGTCGAGGGAAAGGATATATATATCGCAGTAAAGCTCCCATCGTATGACTGTCCTCTGAGACTGTGACAACACAATCGCTAGGGGTGGAGCATTGATTGATATGATCGAGTGCTATCATGTCTCTGAAGACCCCGGACACCGTCGACATGATTGATTTGTGGACCTTGAAATCGACTTGGTCGCTGCAGCGAATGATGAGGTTGGAGTCGAGCAACTGGAATGGAGCAGATGCAGAAAGGTCAGAACCGGGTGGCATCATTGTGTCCGTGGGAGATGATGTGAATGCGTAGAATTGTTGCTCTAGAAATCCTTCTTTATGCTTATGAAACTCGCGAAACTCTTGGATTTTCTTGACCGCACGAGTGGCACTGGAAGAGGTTTGCGATTTCAGAACAGTGATCTCCATGAAGGAAAGATAGATAAAGACAAAGTACATCCAAAGAACAAAGTACACTGACCTCAGCTCCTCGAGACCGTGGTGAGGAGATTATTTCTGATATAGTGGCACCGCTGGCACGAAAACAAGAGGGATATGTTGCAGAATGTAGTAAAGTTTTCACGCGATGTCACACGAGGTTCAAAACTCATAATTGGCCGGTAGAATTGTGTTTCTATTCAGATTGGGAAAGTGAATATAACTTGCATTCCACGCGTCGAAAGACATGAGACGATTGGGTTTTCGGTAAAAATGCGAACAAGCGATCACAAGCAAGGAGGATCAAAGAGTGTGTGTCAGGGGCGACACTTTTAGCGATCAAAGGAAGTTTTTGGCGCATCATTCGAAGTAATCAAATCCCACTCTTTGTCGTCTAATGCCTTCAACCATGGAGCCCCTGGACCTTTCTTAGGATATCAATGTTTGCAAAGACAGAGAATCACTTACAACTTATTATGGGAGTCGAACTCGTTAGCAAAAGTCCACGGAAGTCTGTAAATCTCTTGCTGTGCTAGAAGAATTTCGTGGTCGTAAAGATCGGAGAGATGTTCACGCGCATCTACGCATTTGACTGCATCACACGCTTTCTTTCTGAGTCTTGCGTCAGTGATGTCTGCATCGGGATCTTTGGAAAGAGCTTGGCGGCAAATCTCAGCGAAAGAACGCCACGAAGAGCACATCAGAGGAGCATAATCCCCTTCTTCGGGAACTTCAAAGTAATCCCTCCGACATTCGCATGGAGGACATTCGGGAAGTGGTTGGCGGTGAAGAACATCAACAGCCAATTTAACCCTGTGTAGCTGATAAAAGGCTAGCCGTCTCATATCTTCGATTCCGATAGCGTAATCCTCCGGAGGACGATCCGTCAGGATATCGGAAAGGAGATTGGGGTTTCGGAGCATCTGGGGTACTAAGATCGCTTCCACGTGATCGAGATTGTACTTCCTACAAAGAGCAAAAGCTCCCAAGGGCCGGGATTTTAGATCAGGATGATGGAGAAGTTGCTCTTGTATAGCAGAGGTGATAGTGGGAATATTGTACTTGTTCCCGAGGCGAAGAAGGACCGCCATGGACTCGAGATTCCGAGGAACGGGCCGCGCGTGGCTGGGATATATGTATCGCAAGAGCAATTCCATCTGCGTTTCGTTCTCTGTCACCTCAACAATCTTTCTCTCGGCGTCAGAATCCTGTGGAGAGATTTGATCTAGCGATAGCATGTCCCTGAATACGCTTGATCCCAAGGATAAAATGCACTTGTGAACGCGGAAGTCCACGAAATTACAGGTCCGAATAGTAATGTCAGAGTCGGGAAATGCGAAATGCGGAGAGGTAGATGGTAGACGTGGTGTATCTTGGCTCATGAATTCTCTTTATGCATCTCGTTGGTAAGGAGCTGACGCAAAGTGATGTCAGACGCACCTTCACGATCGTTCGAATGACGATGCCAGCGGGAGCTGAGAAGAGAATTCGAAAGAAACGAGACGAGACGTCTGGAGTTCCCCCTAAATTGATGGGAAAGTATATGGATCCTGTCGGTCTGAAAATGTTTCTGTGAGACTGACCGAACACCTCGAAGGGCGCTGCTGCTTTCTCGACGTGTATGGCGGTTTCGCTTCAAGAGAAAATGGGGGCGTCGACCAAAATGACTCAGGTGGAGGGAGGCTGAAGAGTCTCGAGGATATGTAGCGCAAACGAAGACGCGGACGATGGATGCAGGAAGAAAGTGGGATGCTCCATCGTTGGGGCCTCCACCGACAAAAGATACTAAGTAAGCGGAACGGAGAGCAAAGCACTCGGCTAGCGGTTTCCGGATGTGCGTCCAGTTTAGCCGATCGGCCGAGACATTTCTCGATCAAATATAACATTGATAAGACAACCGAGGCAAGGCATGTCTATGAGAGTCTAGAAATTCCACTCTAGTGGGCGGTGTATATAGCTATGATCGTTGATATCACGAATAGAATAAGGAATAAATAAACGGCGTTCTACAAGGCTTCGGGTATGGAAGTTGTACGAGAGGAATATGTGCAGTCATTGATCATACTCAAATTTTACGGGTGCTTTCCCAACCTCGTTGAATTTCTGGGCACTGGTGATAAAGAACAATCAATGGATATAAGCGGGCAAGGCTTGAAATGGGGTCTACTCACAAACGCTTGTGCGCCTCGTATTCCGCAGGATAGGTCCACGGCAACTTCGCAATTTCACTGGCTGCGAGAGAGATCGAGTGTTTGTAGTGTTTGAAAAGATGGACTCTGGCGTCTCCGCACTGGGAATCCTGACACACTTCTTCGCGTATCGACTCTTCGGCGACATCAAGAGTCGGATCACCCACCATTTTGATGCGCAAAAGGCGATGGAAGGCGCCCCAAGACTCGCATTCTCCCGGTTCGTCAGCACCTTCAGCAAATCCCGGGAAATTCGCACGGCATTCGCATGCCGGAAGAGTGGGTATATTCACGTGTCGGAAGAGAGAGTATGCTTCATCGGCTCGGTGTTCACGATAATAATTGATGCGAAGAAGATCGTCGATGGTGACGGCATCGATTTCTGGAGGAATGATGATCATCTTTGAGAAGATCTGAGGATCTTTCACGAGATCTGGGAGAATGGCCCCTTCGACGCGTTTAAGGTTGAATTTCTTCGCCACCGCAAACGTTCGAAGTGGCTCGTTTTTGATGAAATGGCTTGCTATGAGATTTTCTTGCAATGCGGAGGTGATGATTGGGATGTGGTATTTGTCGGCTAGGTGGAGGAGGGCGAGAACGGTGTCCATGTCTTTGCAGATGGGACGTGGGAGGGGATACATGAAGCGCAGCATGGCTTCGAGAGAACCGCTGTCTTCCGCTACATCGACCACGCTTTCGGGAGCAGAGGTGCCGACTGGAAGATCATCGAGAGCGAGCATGTCTTTGAATACGCCGGACGCTGAGGATAGGATCCATTTGTGGACTTTGAATGCGATTTTGTCGCTGCTACGCACGGTGAGGTCGGAGTCGGGGAATGAGAAGACAGCGGAAACGCATGTTTCGGTTGACGGTGTAGAGTCGTTCATCGAGTCGTCCATCCTTATTCGAGGGTTCTACTCACCACTTCTTCACCTGGGATAGATTTCTTTGGGAATGGGATCCGAGCGAAGTGAAAGAAATTGAGCCGATCAGCTATAACGCGCGTTGAGTTGGAGCGCTCATCAGGTTCACCAGCGCTAATGCCAGAAACGCTTACGCAGGCGATAAAAACCCAAGTTTTCGGACGATCTCAATAGATCGTAACAGTATGATGTCTGAGAGACTGTGATAATCAACGATCTTTATTGCTGTTGCGCGAAACGGCTGGAGGTCGTCGCGGACGAGCACGAGGGCGTCACAGCCTGTCACGGTGCGTGACCGTCACATATGGTTCTTTTGAGCGTTGGCTGCAGCACAAGGGTCTCCCGAGTTTATCGCACTGGCGGATGTGAGAATACATAGAATTCATGATTCCAGTAAGATGCGTCAGGATGTCCGCAATACGAAAATTAAAAGCGGTGGAAAGAAAGAAAGTTTTGAATTATTGGATGAAATGAGAAAATTATGGCGTCCGCGTTTACTAGCAAAGGTGTTTTCAAACATGAACACCTTCGCCCGCCGGTTCGTATTCAAACCTCGCTCTCTTCCTTTGACGCACATTTTTCTTCTGGGCCCTGGTTTTGCAGGCTTTGAGTACCGACACTATATTCATGCTTTTAAAGACAGGACGACTCACCGCTGTTTCATGTCTTCGAAATCATCAGGAAAAATCCAGGGAAGACTTCGGATCTTTTCGTTGGCCCTCTTGATAAATGGAGCGTAATGTTCAAATAGATTGATTCCGGCATTCCTGCAGGAACAATCGGCTACTATCGCGTCCCAAAACGACTTATCGGTGATATTGAATGAGGGAGAAAATTCGAGTCGCTTCTTAGCAGCTTCATAGAAATCGAACCACACTTCACAGTGGGCCGGGGTATCATCCGATGATGACTCTGAGTCGGATTCCGACTCCGAAGCGGTGTCTTCGTCGCCTGAACGACATGGACACATGGGTGCGGGGCGGTCTCCAATCTTTTCTTCAGCGCGGCGGAGAATACCTTTTGCTTTCGCATACCGACTTCTCGTATAGAAATTAATCTTTTGAATGTCGTTCATTGCAATGAATGGAACTTCCTCTGGGGGGTAGTCGATGAAACTGAAAGAAGCTGGGTCTTTTAGAATCTCTGGGATGACGGTGGTTTCGACTTTGGACAGCTGATACTTTTTTGCGATAGCAAATGTCCTGAGCAAGCTCTTCTTGAAGAACGAGTTGGCCAGGAGACATTCCTGCATCGCCGCATTGATGACGGGGACGTTATATTTGTCTGATAGATCAAGCATCATGACGATTTGATCTATTGTTTTGAAGATGGGGTGGGGGAGGGGGTATATGTATCGAAGAACGGCTTCTATGGATTCGCCATCCTCGGTGACGTCGACGATCTTTTGGGGCGATGTGGAGGAGGAAGTGGAGGGAAGGGAGTCGAGAGATAGCATGTCTTTGAATACTCCGGATGCGAACGAGAGGATCGATTTGTGGACGCGGAATTCGACTTTGTCGCTGGAGCGAATTGTTAAGTCTGAGTCGGGGAATGTGAAGTGGGGGGAGATGGTAGGCTCATGAGTTTCTGGTGGTGTGGATGGCTCGGTCATTGTTAGTTTCTGTGTTTATATACCTAGGGAGTTTTAGCTTGAGTAACACGGATAAGGTGAAGATTGTAGAGGTTACCCACCAGATAACTTAGATAAGGTTAATAAGTTGGATGGATGGGCGCACTCGCGGGATTTATATATGAGAACTTAATATGTTGCAATGCCTGTGCTCGCCAATGAGAAACACGCGAACGAGTGGTTGAAGCGCTGGGAACTGGACGCGACGAGGGACGCGACGCAGAAAAGAAGCGTCACGAGAATTGTCACAGATTTGTCACAGATTGATTTAGGCGCGTTGCCGAGCACTTTGCCGAGATGTGTTACTGACAGGAATAGAATTACATAGCGATGATGAGAGAGAATATTTGATCTTGTGTCCGAGAGAGCGCAATCATCTATACCCTATTATTATAAGAAAACCCGTCAACGAAGAGGTAAGCCATGTCGAAGGCAGGTTCGATGACAAAGTTGTTGTCATATACTGCGAGACTTGGAGGAGGAAATTTCAGGAAATAGGTTGTAGAATCTCCTTTTCTTTTTTTTCTTCTTTTTTTTTCTCGGATTCCGCGGGATGAGAAGCATACCAGAGAGTTACGCGATTGTTATCCAGTCCAGAGTGACCAGTCGAAGATCAAAGAACACAGGCTATGAGACAAACTTAATTCGATACCGGAGAAGTGTGTCCAGAACCTCCACAGTCGTCTACAAGACAAGCATAACACAGAACGTTCCCAGGTAAACAGACTCGGATAGACAGAACATCAGCGCATCAGAGCATGAAATCGATGTAACCTTAATGGGATATGGTCGGAAGCAAAGATGCGGGAGAACTCTGAGAGGGAATTTTGCTTATCGTGCCCTTGGGCTTTGGTTCGTCGAGTTGGCTAGATCGTTGAGGTGATCGAGGGTTGCTCGGGGTTCGATGAGGTACGATTTCGCACCGGTGTTCTAATTTGCGAATAGACTGTGGGAGGAGTCGAGGAGTCTAGAGGGAGAAGAGGGGAATCGAGAGTCGAGGCGTGTTGTGGAAGGTGAGCACGTTGTTGCGATGTTTACTTTTTGAGAGAGGTTCTTGATTGGGATGGGAATTGGGGTGACTGGCCTCGGTCCGACAATCGGTTTCGAGTTGATGAACTGTCGATCGAGTCGGCCAGTACGGCGTGATGGTTATCGTATGCAAAGCGATGAGAGGTTGGGAGCGAGAGATGGCGGTCAACGTCAAGTGTCAGAATATCGGCACATTGCGTCATATAATTAATATTCGTACATCGTCATGCGTCGGGATCCTGGGATTAGGCTCGCTGATGGAGAGAGAGAGAGAGAAATTTCGTATTTGTATACCGCAGGGGGCAAGCGCTAGTGGAGCCCAGACGCGGTCGGCCAGAGGCCGGCTATCTACTGTAGTCTAATATACATAATGTTAAATTACATGAGGTGATGTGGAGAATATGGGTATGAGATTGAGAGTGTATCGGGTTGAGATGGGTGGTGAATGTGACGAAAATTAAATGAAAATTATGAAGTTGACCCTCCTGGGTGAGTCTCGCGGTCAGGTGTTTTAGTGAAGGCATCGCTGCGACGAATGAATTCCGCCAGAGCCTCAATCCCCTCTGGTTCGCCCAGTAGTCGCTGTAGCGACAAGTCTCGGTCGAAAGATCGAAGAACCTCGCGGTCTTCTTCGTACAGCGGGCACTCTTGTATGATGTGTGCACGGGTTTGGAGGGGTTCACCACATGGGCAGTCTGTCGCCTCCGTC